>SZWC01001591.1:145367-159994 GCA_023375785.1 Penium margaritaceum | reverse complement strand
AGAGAGAGAGAGAGAGAGAGAGAGAGAGAGAGAGAGAGAGAGAATCTCACCGACGCACACCGACCGTACTCACAACCTTCCTAAACGAATCACGCTTAAGTGCCTTGGTCAAAAAGTCAGCCAACTGTCATGCTGTCTCAACCCGCACAATGCTCATGTTGTCGTCATGCAACAACGAACGCACGTAGTGATACTCGACATTGATGTGCTTTGTGCGAGTGTGATGCACACCGTCATTGTCAGTAATGGCCATGGCACTTTCATTGTCACAGTGCAGTGTGATGGACGGGACTGACTGATGCAACTCGGACAGTAGGCGGTGCAACCAGAGGCTCTCAAATGCGCCAGAACCAAGGGCCACATACGTAGCCTCAGTAGTACTGCGTGCAAGGCAACCTTGCTTGCCGCTACGCCAGGACAAAGCCATCCTGCCAACAAGAAACATCTAGCCAGTGCGACTCTTACCGTCTGGACTGCCGGCCTAGTCATTGTCGGTATATCCCGCCGCCACAACGCACGGCTGTCTCCGGAACATGAGGCTTCACCGTGGGGTAGAGACGACATAGCGCATCACTCGGATTGCGGCCTCAAAGTGCAGGTGATGCGGCTCCTGAGAGAACTGTGCCAGGAGGTTGACGGCGAACGTAATGTTTAGACGCGTCGTCGTCGCCAGGAACATCAGTGACTCGATGACGCGTAAATACATGGTCACATCTACTAGCTCCTCCACCACGGCTGGATCAGAGCTCTTAAGCATTGTCTGGCCATCGGACGACATGGGTGAGGACGCTCTCGGCACGAGGGGCAGCTCCTCAGTGAAGCGCCTGGACAGGGTCTGGACATAGGCGGCATGATGGACATGCAAGGTGCCTGTAAAGCGATCATGCTCAAGCTCCACTCCATGCCCAGAAAGACTCGTGCTGACCCGAGGTCCTTCATATGGTAGGCAGCATGCAGCAGGTCCTTGACCCGCTGGATAGCAGTTGCGTCCGGCGATGTAGTGAGCAGTTCGCCGACATAGACAAGGATAACGACGAGGGTCTGACCTCGAGGATTGATAAACAACGCGGGGTCGGCAGAGCTGCGAAGGAGGCCGCCGCTGCGGAGCGTGCAACTGATCTCTTGGTTTTAACAACGTGTTGACTACTTCAGGCCATAGAGTGCCTTCCGCAGCTTCCAAGGCTTGTTGGAGCCATCGTCGAAGCCTGGAGGCTGCACCATGTAGAGCTCCTTGCCCTCTAGTGAGCCATGCAGAAAAGCGTTGCTCACATCCATCTTGTACAGTTCCTACCCGTGTTGGGCAACCAGGCTGAACAATGCTCGGCTAGTGGAGAATCGACCGACCGGGGAAAAGATCTGGTCATTGTCGATCCCAGGGACTTGAGCAAACCCCTTGGCTGTAAGACGGGCCTTATACTTGTCCAGGGGCCTGTCTCGGTTCCACTTTCACGGGAGAACCCACTTGGCGCCGATGGCCTTACGACCCAGGGGAAGGTCGACGAGCTCATAGACGTGATGTTGTCGAATGGCGGCAAGCTCGTCGGTGTATGCAGCTTCCTAGTGAGCGGCCTCGGGAGATGCCTGTGCCTCATGAAGGATGGCTGGCTCCTCTGGTCCCTCTGTGGGGCAGACAGTAAGGGTGTGCACGTTCCGCGCCCCTGGTGGCATACGCGTGAGCATTGCCGTGATGGCATACAGGTGCTCCTGATGGAGCAAGGCATAGCCCAGAGCTGACCCTGGATGCAGGTCAGTGATGATTGAAAGTGTGGCCAGGCCAAGTGCCTTGGTACCGAGGTCCCCACTCACGACTGTGGAAGTAGGCCTGGTAGGAGGCAAGGAGCCTCGTGGGGTGATCGGGGGTCGTGGTGCGAGATGACGTGAGAAGGTAGCGTGAGTGATCACTGTCAGCCTGGGTCGAAGGCTCCCGCCCGGGCCACGTATGTAGCGTGCGGACGCTGATGGGGTAGCCGGCCCCGAGGGGCTGGCACATACGGACGGGGCAGTCGGCCCTGAGGCGCTAGCAAGCACGGACGTGGCAGCCGGCCCTGAGGGAGTGGCAGACATGGATGGGGCAGCCAGCCCTGAGGGGCTGGCCGACACGGACGAGGTAGCCGGCCTTGAGGGGCTGACGGACACAGACGAAACAACCGACCTTAAGGGGCTGGCAGGCACAGACGGGACAGCCGGCCCTGAGAAGCTGGCAAGCACGGACGGGGTAGCGGGCCCTGAGGGGCTGGCAGGCACGGACGGGACAGCTGGCCCTGAGGGACTGGCAGACACGGAAGGGGCAGCCGGCCCTGAGGGGCTGGCAAGCACGGACGGGGAAGCCGGCCCTGAGGGGCTGACGGATACGGATGGGGCAGCCGGCCCTAAGGGGCTGGCAGGCAAGGACAGGGCAGTCAGCCCTGAGGGGCTGGTAGGCACGGACTGGGCAGCCGGCCCTTAGGGGCTGACGGGCATAGACGAGGCAGCCGGCCCTGAGGGACTGGCGAACACGGATGGGACAGCCGGCCAAAAGGGGCTGGCGGTCACGGATAGGGCAGCCTGCGAAGAGGGACCAGGAGGCATAGACGATGAGACGCTCGGACGCAGCTGGACGGAGGAAGGACCCACCACTCCCCCAAGCGACGAAAGGAACATCAATGCGCCGGAGCGAACAAGGTCACGGGGAAAAAGATCCTCAAAGAACAGGGCGTCCGGAGACTCGACGATGCAGTGCCGGGCGGGATCCCAGAAACACCATGCCTTTGACTGACGCGAGACGCCAAGGAAGGTGCAGGAACGGCCGCGAGGCTCGAGCTTGCCACCCTGGTGTGGGAAAAGAAACCACACGATAACAACACACCCCCAGACGCGGGTCGGACGGAGGTCGACCCGCTCTCCGTACCAGTGCTGGCATGGTGTGGACTGACGGGGAATGGGTCCATGGGGAATCCGGTTCCAGACCCAAGTCATGCAGGTCATGGCCTCCAAGTAGAAATGGTCAGAAAGACCGGACTCCACCCTTATGGTGCGTACGGCGTCAGCCATGGTGCACTTCCACCGTTCAAAGACGCCGTTTTAATCTGGCGTGTAAGGTGCCGACGTCTCATGATGGACGCCACGTGCGACGAGGAAGAGTGTGGTCTCCCCCTAGAACTCACCCCCGCGATCAAAATAGAAGCGCCAGAGAGGGTGACTGCACTCGCGTTCCGCATGGACAAGCCAGTCCCGAATGGTGGGAGCGATGTCGCTCTTCTGCCAAAGGCAGAAGACCCAGCCATAGCGAGAGTAGTCGTTCGTAAGTATCAGGACATAACGACCGCGCTCTCCAACAGACTCTGTAGGGAGGGGACCCATGACATCAGAGCGGACCAAGGCAAGTGGGGCGGTCGCACGAGAGGCAGACAGGGGGTAGCTGGAACGGTGCATCGTCCCTTGAGCACAATCAATGCACTCGGTGGGACACGGCATAGGAAAGGAGGCTGGATCACGTCCCGTGGTAGGCAGCGTGCGAAACATGCTATCAATAGCGGCTGAGTGGACATGACAGAGGCGGCGATGGAGGAGATGTGTGTACTACGGAGATAGTGTACTGGTCACAAACACGTGGCCAGTGTCGGCCGATGAGGAGGGGACAGAGGTGGAAGCGGACAGGTGCAGTACGTGCCACAAGTTACCACGGGCGGTGATGTACAAAACGACACGACATGATGGCCGTAATGACACAGTGTCCACACCACACGAGTACAGAACGTCTATGCTCATGCGATCAAGGACGGTGACAGACAGTAGGCTGAGCTCAAGGCCGGAGACAAAGAGTACATCAGTCACGAAGACATCACCAGCAGGATAGCAGAAACAAACAACGCCGATACCACGAACTGGCAAAATCTGACCAGAGCCTGTCCGAACCCCAAGGACATCGGTGACGGGACCGAGGGCACTGAAGGCCTTACGCGAGGCCGTTATGTGATGTGTGGCCCCGAAGTCGATGATCCAGGTCTCTTATGGATCCTGGACAAGTGTAGCCAGGTCACTGACAATCACAAGGCAGTGGGCGAGCAACCGAGTCAAGGTGGATGGAGGTGTGAACGGGGACTGCCAGTCATCAAGCCAGGTGACATCATCACGAACAGGAGCAGGTGGGAAGGGTACGGCAGAGGATGGGGTGGACGAAGGCACCAGGCACGACCGGAACATAGACTCAGGTATGCAGGTTAGGGTGGAACGAGCGATGACACAACACACACTTTCCTGGGGAGGAGGGCGAGGAAGGTCGAGCTGGAGTGTGATAAACTGCTCCAACTGACGCTCGCGGGTGGAGGGTCCAATGGAGTAGACCGATTGCGGTGTAACGGTGCCAGAGTTGAGGAAGGAGGAGAAAGAGACTGTTGGAGGCACCGATGATGGAGCGGGCGTGGACGGCTGCAGAAGATACTACGGTGGAGCCGTCACGAGCGGCGTAGATGCAGCAGGAGTAGCGACAGTCGCTGCAGTGGTGGCAAGGTGATGCTCACGTTGGCAACGCATGGTGGCGATGACGCGAGCCTCGTCAGTCGGGAGCAGACACGTGTACCGCCCATGTCTTGACTAGCCACAGTTGTGGCAGACGAGGCTGCCGCTATAGGATCTGCTAGACTGTTGTTGTGGGTCCTTGCCCTTCTTGCCCCTGTGCTTCTTCTTGTCGGACGAGGAGGCACCGGAAGACGCTACTGATGCTTGGACGGCAACAGTCACTGAAGTGACAACAGGAGAGGCGAGGTATTCCGTGCGATGGATGTGTGACTCGTGATGGGCCTCTTCGATGCGGAGGAAGAGCTCGTATGCGCAGGGCATGAGGGTATCCTAGATAACCATCGCGGCGAGGACTTCCTAGGAGTAGTGGACGAAGACGTCGGAGAAGCCGTCAGTGGCGCTGTAATTGATGGTCAGGAGTGCAGAGAGAGGGGATGACACGGTGTCTCCGAGGTGGCGCAGGATGCCCTCGGCACGCTGCCAATAGGAGGTGACCGCCTCGCTCTCCCCCATGCGGAGGGAGTTGAACTTCCGGATCAGGCGGCTGGTCTCGGTGTCATTGTACAGACGATGAGGACGTGTGAGTACGTGCCATGCTACTACGTGGTCAGGGATTGCACCAGTGGTGAGGTCGCCGAGGAAGGGCTTGAGGGCAAGACGTGCAGCCAGAGGGGCAACACGGACGAGGGCACGCACGACACAACCGACCTCATATACCTGGTCGGCCTGGGTGGATTCGAAGGGCAGGTCATAGTAGGGCCACAAGCCCTCGCCCTGTGCCCAGATCTCGAAGGTGAGCTTCTCGAGAACCGCTCGCCAGCCTGAAGCGGGGACGATGGGGTTTCGAAGTCCTTCGGCCCGTGGCCGGCACCCAGAGCGTGGCCTAGGACAGACGTCACCGTCTTCTGTTGGTGCAGGGTATGTTGTTGTGCCAGGTACTGCATGGCATAGGATACAGCAGGGCTTATGTACCCAGGTGGGAAAAAGGGCGCTTGCTGACGTTGCTGCTACTGTTGCAGCTACTGCTGATGTTGCTACTGTGGCTATAGTTGCGGCAGCTGTGTTGGCGGCTGTAGTACCGCTAGTTGTTCCATCAGCGTCTCGAGCTGTTAATGCAAAGCGGCGAGCGGATCTGTCGAGCTAGCATGAACGAAAAGAGAGCCCGCGGGGTGTTGCTGCTACTGCTGGTATGGCTGTTTCTGCTGCAGCTGTTGTTGCTGTTGCTACTACTACTACTGCTATAGCTGTTGCTACTGATGTTGCTACTTCTACTACGGCTACTATTGCTGCTCCTGCTATTGCTGTTGCTACTGATGCTGCTACTGTTGCTGCTGTTGCTGCTGCCACAGCTGATGCTGCTACTGCTGTTTCTGCTACGGCTGTTCCTGTTGCTGTTATAGCGGTGGCAGTTGCTGCTGTTGCAACTGATGCAAATGTTGCAGGAAGGGGAGTACTCCAATTGAGGAGGACCCCTCTCCATCCTCTGCCATGGTGGCCTTTATGAACCGAGGATCGTCCGGCGTGACAGTCACACGCCGGGCCCTTCGGACAAACCTCCCAACCTCGACCCTTTCGTGTGTGGGCCAACCCTTGAGGTCGCATGACCATCTCCTAGCAGCAAGACCGCTGCTAGTGACCGAGGTTCTCGCCGCGCGACTCTCCCAATGGCGTTTGCACCAAGGTGTTCTGTGGAAGACTTGTAGGATTGAATGGATGTGTGCAAGGTAATACTTGGAGAACAAGGAGATTTGGGAAAGGAAAGAATCCTTAGAATTGATAGATCAGTACAAGGCAATGTACAAAGTCTGTGGATAAGATTGGCATGCGTAGAACAACCCCTAGGTTTCCTTATGTACCAGCCCCTATGAGACAGCCAAACGCTCCTCGGTTCTCCAAAGCCCTCTGCTGAGGTGCCATTATGAAAATAACACATGCATCATGTAGTACGCATTGATATCTTTCCAACGCACCAAAGAACGCTTCAATCTGTGAAGAAATGACTAAGTTATAGTCGTTTGAGTGCTCCACGCGCGACTGCCGTTGGCAGCACCGCCATCCGGGGTCACGGCCGTCCGAAGCGCCCTTGCTTGCGAATGCAGCTCTAGCCGCCATCCCGAAGCATCCATGGATCCCAATGAACCTTGCGTCATTGGCTAAGCATCCATCCAGGGGCATTTTGGCTAAAGTGGGCAAGAAAGTCGCTTCGCTGTGCTTGGGGTCGAACCAGTACGTCTCCTGTTTTCTGGAGGTGCGCCTCCCACTTTTGCACGGCTGTATCTTTGTCGTCCCTACACCAAATGACCCGGTTCTTGGGTCAATTTCGCACGGTTTTTCACGTAAAATACATTGAGAGCATAAAAAATGTATTTGAGATCAGCATGATGACGGAATCACCGCCTCGACAGGCGGCTTCCATAAGATCACCCCACCTCCGAGGACGCACCGTCCCGGTGCGCTCCTGGTACTCTCGGAGGACCGTGTTGACAGCACCGCCCCTTTGAAAATTAGCTTCGAGGATCCAGCAGTTGTGCTCAGGCCCATAGTCGAGCCACAGCACCAGGTACTGCCACCCGTTACTACACCGACGGTGCCTGAGAATCTTCTCCACCACATACTCCTCTTCACCCTCCACCAAGACCGGTGGAGGAGGAGCGTGTCCTCGCGCCGAGAACTGTGCATACGGCTCCTTGTAGGCCTTGAGAAGAGAAGCGTGGAATACGGGATGGATCCCATAGTGGTCCGGTAGCTCCAACTCGTAGCTCACCGTGGACCGCTTCTCTTTGAATGGAAAAGGACCCACCCACCGAGGCTTGAGCTTGTCGCTGTGTACCCCTGTCAGCTACAGGTTCTGCGAGCTCAGCATCACCTTTTTTCCCACTGAGAACTCCTCGGCTGTTCGGTACTTGTCCGCTTGCCGCTTCATCTGCTGTTGCGCCTTGTGTAGCACCTCACGTTCACCGCACCACACCTTTGTGAAGTCACTTGCAAACTACTCCACTGCGAGTAGGTCCGATCCCGTTTCCATGTCAGAGAGACATGGAGGTTGTACCCCATACACTACCTCAAAGGGCAAACGAGGCATGCACTGCTGAGTTGTAGGCAAACTCAGCCACCAGGAGCTTGCATTCCCATCCCTCACCATCCGGCCCGAAGATTCTCCACAACAGCTGCTCCATGGTCTGATTGGTGCGCTCAGTTTGGCCATCAGTTTGGGGATGGTAGGCTGATGAAAGAGGCACACGGGTGCCTACCTTCTTGAAGAGTTCCTCCCAAAACCGGGAGGTGAAGCGCGGGTCGCAATCCGAGACCATACACTTGGGCACCCCGTGAAGTTTGATGATGTGTCGCAAGAGGAGTTGAGCCGTCCCCGCTGCCGTGACCTTCTCCACACACAGAATAAAGTGCGTTGTCTTGCTGAACTAGTCCACCACGACCAGCACCATGGTGTTGCCCGTTGCGCCCTATGGAAGACCCCCCACAAAGTCTAGTGAGATGTCCGTCCACGGGCGTTCCGGCACCGGTAGCGGCTGCAGTTCTCCTGGCCCCCGTGCCCTCCGTGACTCGATCCTTTGGCACGTGTCATACCTGCTCATGTACTCCTTGCAATCTGCTCCCATCTTCGTCCACCAATATTGGCACGCGAGCGTCTTGAAGGTTTTGTCATGGCAAAAATGGCCACTGTAGTGCGAGTCATGTGCCTCCTCCAGTAGCGCCTGTCGCAATGACGCACTCAGTGGCACCACAATCTGGTCCCCCTTCTCACGCCGCCAATACTGGCCATCCCACTTGCACCCCTTCACCGTATTCCCGGAAAATTCCTCGTCCTCCACATACCCATGCACAAACAGGCTGCAGATGATTGGAGATCCCGCCAACACCATGATTGCATGCACGCCCAAGTCCGGGCGACGCGAAAGCGGGTCCGCTGGATTGATCCTCCCTGGTTTGCACTGGATCTCGTAGTCGAAGCGGCCCTCCAGCAGCTCCATCCACCGTGCTTGACGATGACTCAGGTTCGGTTGCGACTTGAGGTACTTGAGCGTGTAGTGGTCCGTATGCACCGCACACCGCCGTGCCTCAAGGTAGCACCTCCACTGCTTGAAGGCCTGGACCACCACGAGCATCTCTTTCTCGTGGATCGGGCAGTTGAGCTCAGCCCCTTTCAGCTTCTTGGAGTAGTACGCAATGTGCTGCATCCCCTTCCCTTGGTCCTGCATCAGCACCCCGCCAATCCCACAGTTGCTTGCATCCGTCACCAACACGTACTCCTTGCTCGTGTCTGGATGTACCAACACCGGGGCTTGATACATGGCAGCCTTCATCGCACCAAAGGCTTGTCCCTCCTTCGTACCCCACTCCCATTAGCACCCCCTCTTGAGCAAGTCTGTCAAGGGTGCTCCCATTGCTGCGTACCCTCAGATAAACCTCTAGTAGTAGTTCGTAGAGCCCAGAAAAACCTGAATGTCAGTACGCACGCCAGCTCTGGCCACTCCTTTACTGCTTCCACCTTTTTTGGGTCCATGTGGATCCCCTTCCCGTTGACAATGTGCCCGAGGAACTTCACCTCCTGCTTGGCAAATTCACACTTGCTGAGTTTGGCAAACAACCGCTCCTTTCTCAGCACTTCCATCACCGTCCGCAGGTGCTCTTGGTGCTCCTCCATCGTATGCGAATAGAAAAGGATGTTGGCGAGGGAAACGGCCATGAACTGGTCCAAGTAAGAATGGAACACCCGGTTCATCGATGCCATGAACGTAGCAGGAGCATTCGTTAGACCAAAAGGCATCACGAGATACTCAAAGTATTCATAGCCCGTCCGAAACACCATTTTTTCCGCATCCTCCTCTGCTATGCGAATTTGGTGATACTTCGACCTCAAGTCCAGTTTCTTGAAGACGCGCGCGCCTCAAAGCTGGTTGAACAACTCCTCGGCCCGTGGCAACGGGTAGCGATTCTTCACCGTGATGTTGTTGAGTGCCCGGTAGTCCACACACATCCGTAGCTCTCCTGATTTCTTCTTGATGAACAGCACCGGCGCTGCGTATGGAGACACCGACGGCCGAATGAAGCCTTGGTCCACCAACTCCCCCAACTGCTTCTTGAGCTCCGCAAGCTCCGCGTCGCTCATGCGGTTGTAAGACCGTACTGTTGGTGACGAACCTGGCACCAGCTCGATCTTGTGGTCGATGTTGCGCTGCGGTGGCAGCCCCTTTGGTAATTCCTCCGAAAAACGTCCCCGAACTCCTTGAGTAACCCCCCCAACACCGGGAGGCAACTCTGGAGCTCCCACGCCTTCTACCGGCTGCCCCCCCGCTGCTTCAACCGTTGCAATCTGTTGCTCTGCGACTTGTTGTGGATGCACCCATACCAAGTAGACTTGGCCACCCTTGCGCTCGCACTGCTTCAGCTGCTGCAAGTTGATGACGCGCAGTTGCTTCCCAGCTTCCGCCACTTCCGACTCCTTCCCCTCACCTTGCCACAACGGCAAAATGAGATTTTTCCCGCCCGCTTTCATGACCACCCGGTTGCACCTGCAATCCACCTCTGGATTTCAAGCGTGCAACCAATCCCGGCTGATCAAGTAATTGTAATCATCCATAGGGTACGCGTGGAACTCCATGTCACACACCAACTCACCCATATGGATCTTGTGCTTGAGGAGAGGCCTGCCACACTCCAGAACTCCGGACACCTGCCGCGCCTTGGCCGACGTCACCGGCTGCCGTGCGAGCTCCAACCTCATTGCCAACCTGTCTTTGAAGAAGATATGGCTCGCACCGCCATCTAGCAGACCGCGTAGCTTCCTCCGACCCTTGAAACTCCCCTCCGGGATCTCAAGAACCAGCTCCAGGATGATCCCTAGAAACTGCCGGGTCTCACCTTTATTCCGCAACAGCACTTGAGGCAGCTCCTTGATTGGCAAAAGCCTTTCAGGGCTGGTGCTGTCCCTTGCGGATGAAAGACTTGCAATAGTAAGTCGTCCGCTCCTCACTGCTGCTGCCCGTTTCCCTGCTATGCCTTGCGCTTGGGGTAATCCCGCTTGCGATGACCCTCCTCACCACTGACCTAGCACTTACCTCTCGGTCCCAACTGCTCGCCCGCGTTCCGCTGCCTAGCTTGGATTGCGTCTACCTCCATGGGCACAGCCTGACCCGGCTGCTCCACCCATGGTAATGTTGCATAGCTGGTCTGGGACGCATTGTAGCTTACTGCGTCGATGCGCTCCGCCTTCGAGACCAACTCCGCAAAGGTCCGCAACCCAAGCACCGCGAGTTCACGTTGGACGTGCGGCTTCAGGCCATCATGGTAGCGGTCGTACGCCTCCACGTCCGAGAGCTCGTCGATCTGCGCCGCAAAAGCTATGAAGCATGTAGTGTACTCCTGGACCGATCCACCTTGCTTGACGTGCTTGATCTTGTCACGTGCAACCCGGCTGCCGTTGAGGAGGTCAAAACGTGTCTCGAGCATCGTCTCAAATTCCTCCCACGTCTCTGGTTCTCCGTCAACGCCCACGCACCGAGCTGAAATTCATGCCCAAGCGGTAGAATCAGCAATGGCTGAAGTCGTTGCCTAGCACCCAGCCCATCCGGCAATCCAGCGGTGTTCCGCCGGCACAATGTCGACCACCAGTGTAGCGCCATTCCCCGGAGTAGCTTAGGTGCATATTCCAGTCTCGTGGCATCTTCTCCCACAGGAACGCCCAACACCGTGAAGTACGATTTCACCATGAAGAGCCACTCACACGCACTGCCCTTGCCGGTATAGAACTCTGGCTCCTTCGGCTTGGGCCACCAAAAGGCAGGTGCGGATGCCAGTGCGACACCCCCCAAACGCACTGCTCCTTTGGCCAACGTACCTCGCCTCAACCTCCGCACTTAGCTGCTCGTTCTCTTGACGTAACTCATCGAGAACACGCCGGATCTCCTCCATGAGGTAGGCCTGGTCGTATGCTGCGGCTGCCATGCTTCAGGTTGTGACAAAAAAATTCTGGCTAAACGCAGTTGTGGCAGATCTGCTGCCTCCCTTGGGTTCGCGCAAAACTGAGCGAACGTCCACGCGCTCTGATACCAAATGTGAACCGAGGGTCGTCCAGCGTGACGGTCACACGCCGGGCCCTTGGGATAAACCTCCCACCCTTGACCCCTTTGTGTGTGGGCCAACCCTTGAGATGTCGCACGACCCTCTCCTAGCAGCAAGACCGCTGCTAGTCACCGAGGTTCTTGCCGTGCGACTCTCCAGGCGGCGTTTGCACCAAGGTGCGCTGCGGAAGACTTGTAAGATTGAATGGATGTGTGCAAGGTGGTTCTTGGAGAATAAGGAGAGTTGGGCAAGAAAAGGATCCTTAGACTTGATAGATCAGTACAAGGCAATGTACAAAGTCTCTGGGTAAGATTGGCATGCCTAGAACAACCCCTAGGCTTCCTTATGTACCAGCCTCTATGATGCAGCCAAACGTTCCTTGGTGCTCCGAAGCCCTCTGCTAAGGTTTCATCACACAATAACACATGCATCATATAGTACGCATTGCGAGATTTCTAATGCACCAAAGAATGCTTAAATCCCTGAAGAAACGGCTAACTTATGGCCGTTTAAGTGCTCGACACGTGACTGCCACTGGCAGCACCGCCAGTGGGGGTCACGGCCGCCCGAAGCGCCCTTGCTTGCGAGTGCAGCTCCAGCCGCCATCCTGAAGCGCCCATGGACCCCAATGAACTTTGCCTCATTGGCTAAGCGTCTATCGAGGGGCACTTTGGCTGCAGTGGGCGAGAAAGTCGCTCCGCCGTGCTCAGGGTCGAACCGGTACGTCTCCTGTTTTCTGGAGGTTTGCCTCCCACCTTTGCACGGTCGTATCTTTGTCGTCCCTGTACTGAATGACCAGGTTCTTGGGTCAATTTCACACGGTTTTTCACGTAAAATACAATAAGAGCATCAAAACAAGCATTTGACATCAGCATGATGACGTAATCACCGTCTCGACCGGTGGCTCCCATAACAACCTTTGTTTCCCCTTCTCCCCTTTTTTTTGTGTGCTGCTGATGTCAGAAGTGATGTCAGCCTAGGATGGCTGATTTCAGCAGCTGCTGATGCGTTATCTACAGGATTTCTGTTGTAGATGTTTTTTTTTGTTTTGGTTGTGCTGACGCCCACTAACGTCAGTAGTGATGTCAGCCGAGTATGGCTTACGCTTGCAACGGTTGTCGCATTGTCGCTGCAGCCGCTGCTGTATCAGCTGCAGAGCTGCTGCTGTTGTTTCTGCTGCCGTTGCTACTGCTGCTGTTCCTACTTCTGTTGCTGCAACAAATGTTGCTACTGCTGCTGCTGTTGTAGCTGCTGTTGCTGTAGCTACTGATGCTGCTTCAGGTGCTGCTGTTGTTGTTGCTGCTGGTGGTGGTGGTTGTGCTGCTACTGCTATTGTTGCAGCTTCTGCTGCTGCTGCTGCTAAGCTGCTGCCACTACTGCTGCTAAGCTGCTGCGTGCTGCTGCAGATGCTACAGCTGCTGCAGTGGCTGTGGTTGCTGCTTCTGCTACTGCAGGGCCACTTGCGGGGATGGGGGATTTTTGTTTCTATGCGTGTTTTTTTTCTCGTCTGTCTCTGCTTGCAGCTTGCTACAAGCCGTGAGCAGCGAGCTCGCTGCTCGCTGCGAGCAGTGAGCTGTGAGCAGCAGCTCCTGCTGTTGTTGTTGCTGCCAGCGGCTGTTGGAGCGGCTGCTGCGGGTTGCTGCTGGCTTCTACTGGCTGTTGCTCGCTGCTGCTGCTGCTCCCTGCTGCTGCTGCTCGCTGCTGTGAGCTATTGCTACTGTGAGCTGCTGCTGCTGCGTGTTGCCGTGAGCTGCTGCTGCTGCTGGCTGCTGCTGCTACGTGCTGCCACTACTCGCTGTTGTTGCAAGCTACTACTGTTGCTGTTGCAGGCTGCTGCTGCTGCTTGCTGCTGCTGTCAGTCACTACACCTGGCTGACGTCGCCACTTGCATCGTCGCCAGAAGGTGCCTGACGTGGGTTGCCGCTCATCTCCTGGCGTCACACGTGGGGGTCAGTGCTGCCGGAAAAATCCGGCACCACTTCTCCTGGCCCAGTGGCCGTTGGCTAAAATCTGACGCCACAACCAGGCAGCGTCAGATTCCCCATTCCGTCCCACCCTGTTGTCATCAGCGTACCTCTGCCTTGCCCGGCCAGCATCTGCACACACATCACCTGTGGGATGGTCGCGTGTAAGCGATAGCAAACATGGCTATTTTGGGAAACAAGCATTTCTTGATTTCTTTACAAATGCGTCTCTGGCTCAGTCTGTCCCCCGCTGCAATGTGTAAAATTCCTATGCAGATGCCTTTTCAAATGTTTTTACTTTCCCCCGTCCCCACAGCATCCACACGGACGTTTATTGTGGTCTTGTGGGAAGGAGACAAAAAGCTATTGAGGTGCACAAGCCCCCCAATGTACTTTTCCAGCCCCTCACAAAAAAAATCATTGTCTTCCGCATACACAGGACCAGGCATTTGGAACCAGTGCACAGCCTTGAGGCTCTACACTCTCACAGCCCAGAAAGGGTTCCCTTCTGACATCCGTTAGCACTAGTGGCTAGGGTTGGCCCTCTCCAACCTGTGTGGTGTTGAGCCTGTGTTTTCTGATGCATGGCTAGACTGTGCTTCTAGCTAAGTGTGCCATCGGTTGCAGTGGCACTTCTTATACCAAGTGGTTGCCAGTCAATTGCCTTTGATGCTTGCGATTTGTCCAATGCTGATGTATTTTTAAAGAAAACCAAAACCATAGACAAGTCCTATTCATGGGGAAGGGATTCCTCTCCCTTCCTCATCTCGAAAATTCCTCCCTTGCCTCTGTGTGCTTGAAATGGTAAGTCTAATGAAATGTGTATGGGAACAAATCCCTGAGAAACGTTCCCCAAATATGCTCGTCTACCCAACCTGGCCTGAGCAACGTGGAGCTCATGAATGTCGCTCTGATTCACTTAGGAACACAGAATCACACCGATAAAATCACACTGATACATTGACACAAACAAAATAACACGGAGAAGCTCACACCAATGAACTCAAATCAATCCACTCATGCTAAGGCAAACTAAGACAGTCATGCTGAGACTCTCTCTCTCTCTCTCTCTCTCTCTCTCTCTCT
>SZWC01001591.1:132480-144797 GCA_023375785.1 Penium margaritaceum | reverse complement strand
CATATCAGAGGAGGAAGATACTTTGTGTGAATGGAAAGAAAAGCCACATACGCACACACGCAGATACACAGACACAGACACACAGACACATAGAACTAAAAAGAAGCAAACATGTACTCTCTCTCTCTCTCTCTCTCTCTCTCTCTCTCTCTCTCTCTCTCTCTCTCACACACACACACAAACACATCATCATCATCACCATCATCATCATCACCACCACCACCATCATCATCATCATCATCATCATCACCACCACCACCACCACCACCACCACCACCATCATCATCATCATCATCATCATAATCATCATCATCATCATCAACGACAACATGGTCATGAACATCATCATCATTATCATAATCATCATCATCACCACCATCATCATCATCATCATCATCATCGTCATCATCATCATCATCATTATCATCGTTGTTGTCGTTGTTGTCGTTGTCGTCGTCGTCGTCGTCCTCGTCCTCATTTTCGTTATCGTCGTCGTCATCATCAACACAATCATCATCATTATCAGCAGCAGCTGCAGCAGCAGCATCATCATCCTCGTCACCACCACCACCACCACCACCACCACCACCACTACCACCATCACCACCACAACCGCAGCCGCCACCGACGCAGCCGTCACAGCTTCAGCAGCAGCAGTAGCAGCAGCATCCAGATGATAGGTGGTGAAGGATCAACACTGTTCTCCATATGAATGTTCCTGTGGAATTCTAAGAATCTCAAGATAGAAACTGAAAGAGGTATTTTGTGCTCTTTAATGAGAGGATAACTTCTGAAAGTAGAAAGTAGGAATGAAGACTCTATCTCTCAACCAAACATGTTTATGTGAGGATGTGAGAATGAGAGACGCGACAAGCCACGGGCCCACTACTGGTGATTATTGAGACATGGGGGGGCGAGAAGGTACAAGAAGCAGTGGAGGATACTACGGAAAGAATCACGATGTGAGTGGCCAAGACAAGAGGGGCAGCATGCCACAGAATATTAGACAAGTCAGGCNTGTGTGTGTGTGTGTGTGAGAGAGAGAGAGAGAGAGAGAGAGAGAGAGATGGGGGGAAGAAGAAAAACCATGGTGAGGGAGAGGGGGTAAGGAGCTATGCGTGCATCTACGCAGTAAGCAGAGATAGTGCTAGGTTCCAGTCCCCACGTGGATCAGCACCCAGGCCTGTGCCGGCCTCTCAAAGGAAAGGGCGAATGTCCACGACAGTCTCGCGAGGCATAGCGTAAAGAAGTCCGCGCATCGCCCGAGCCACTTTCAGCACCTGAGCGCGGTTCATAACCTGGTACGGACTGTGGTAGTAGGGCCATACCCCCTCTAAAGTGGCCCATACCTGGAAGAGAGTCTCCCAACAGTCAAAGCCGTCCTCGTTGAAATAGCGCGGGGGCGGTGTTTCTAAGTCCTTGGGTTGCCACTCTGTGGGGAGATCAACCACATGCTGGGAGGAACGAGGGATGGAGAAAACACCGTGGCGAGGAAAGTCGCCGAGGTAGGGATCAGGCGAGGGTCGGATGTCTGGGAACAGAGAATTGGAATGAGTCTGAAGCTGGCAGAGACGCTCCTGAAGCACACGAATCCACCTCTCATGAGTGTCATCATCCATCCATGGCATATCAGGGTCCTCATCCAAAGGATCGAGAAGTGGCGAGTCCTGTCCTGCTACTCTCCTCGGTGTAAATGCTGACTACTGTGCAGAAGGTATGGCAACGCCGACTCCCCCGGATGTCTGCTGTGGGGCCGTGGACTGACCACAAATAAGATCAGTGAGCGCACGGATGGCATCAGTCTCCAACTGCTGCTGACGACGTATCTCGTCCTGCTGACTCCACAGCTACGCATTGGTCTGTGAGCATGGGCTCATGACCCCTGAGGAGGAAGAGGAGGGATCTGATGGTCCTTCGCCCTTGTCACCGGTCGGATCCATGTCAACGCTCAGTGTCGACCGGGACGTCAAACTGGTCGGATTTCAGAACCATCAGCAGGTTCTCGAGGAGTTAAAATGCTGGCAGTTTTTGACTTTCCGACCCCAAAAATTTGGCTAAGGCAGATGCTGACGTTGGCAGGGGTTTGCTGATGTCAGCACGGACCTGATGGCATCAGCAAGGAAAAAGCTGACATCAGCACACTTTTTTTGTTGACTTTTCTCATGGCTGTTGGGCCGCTACTCCACGGTAGCCGCGCGGAAGCTCCGTAGTAGCTTCTGGTCAGCTGATGTCGTTGCTGCGCCTGCACCTGCAACAACAGCCATGCAGCTGCTTGCATAGCTGTGGCAGTGGCTATGCGCTGCTGCTGCGCCGTGCGCTACTCTAGCTATGCGCTGTTGCCGCTGCATGCTGTCCCTGCCGCACTGCTACTGCTTGCTGCTGCTGCTGCTGCTCAATGATGCCGCTGTTGCGTGCTACTGATTGCTGTTGCATGTTGCTGCTTGCTGTTGCTTGTGCTGCTGCTGCTGCCAACCGCCACTGTCGCTACCGCGCAGCGCTGTTGCATGCTGCTCTTGCTGCACGCTATTGCTGCTGCGCATTGTTGCTACCGCGCGCTGTTGCTTTTGTTGTCCGCCACCGCCTGCTACGGCTGCGGTCTGCTCCCGCCACTGCCAGCGCCAATGCCAGCAGCTGCTAGCAGCTACCACTCGCTGCAACTGTCGCCTGCTATTGCTAGCGGCTGCTGCTGATGCACTCTCACGTGCTAAAGGTGGATGACATCGCCGGCAGTCGAGTGACGCCGACAGGTCCCTGTAGATCGGCTACAGCGGTGACGCTCACTGCTGTTACTCTTTTACGTCTCTGCTGTGTAGCTCGGCGAGAACTGTCTCACTGCTCTGATACCATGAGAATATGCGTGGAAGCTTCCTAGCGACACAACCGCTGACTAGGTGTGAGTGCCGTGTCAGACGATGACCGCACTCACAAGTTGTACACACAACGGTAAGAGTCTGGCTAGGAGACACAAGGCAAAGTGTCAGAATGCTTCAATAGCATTTGCAGAGAGAAATGACAAATGACAGGTCCATGGCATAAGTACCTGCTACGGAGCACGGCGGGTGTCGCACGCGGCAGCACAAGGTCTGTCCTCAAAACCGGCCCAAGACCACTGTTTGGGCCGTAACTCGGCGTAGACATGTCAAAATGCTACGCCGTCTGAACCTAGACGTGCACAATCACAAGCCGGAAACTATGACTTGTCACATGCATGCATCCGACATCAAATACTGGACACACAATGCAAATACATGCAAATCGGGCCCACGGCTAGTCCATCAATTAACTCCTACGTGCTGCAGAAAAACTACAGGAGGTCCCAGGCAGCGTCCACAGCTCTGGGACTGTCGTCAGTAAGATCCAAGCTGGTAATCCACCACCAGACAACGCACCGATACCACCTGGGTCCGTATTGGGGATCTGCATGGGTATAGACATGGCCGAGCGGTCATAGTAAACTATAGAGGAAGACAGAAACATCACAAATCACAACAATCAATACGCATGAGACATGGTTGAAAAGGGGCACGTGGTGCTGCAGTACTGCATCACGCACAACATGCTTGCGGATTGCTTAACCAAAGCGAAACCCGTGGACCGGCACGCATTGAGCGTGGCCAGGCTTGGGATGACCCGCTATGATCGGCTGGAGACCGTAGCGGAATATGAGTGAGAGCAAGCAGGAGAAGCGGGCATGGAAGCTGCAAGGGGGAGAATGTTGAAGATTTTCCATTCTGCATGCCCAAGTGTGGCGCCGGAAGGCGCCGACGAGTCGCCACAGAGAGGAAATTCCTCGCTGTTAGATCTGGTGACTTGAGGATTGCTCGGATCCTAAAATGGACTTTTTCCCCTGAAATTGGATGAGTCGTTAAATCCGGTGGAAGTTATTTCACCGGAATCGGACTAGTAACGAGGGAGATATGGGCTTCCAAAGTTGGGGTATGCGCGGCGGCTCTGGGAGCTGGTCGCGGTTCGACTGATGGTGAATAATGGACCAGAACGAGTAAAAAAGTTACATCTGGGGATTTTTCTCCAGAAGGACTGCCAAAGCGTCTGGTGGATGATCCGCCGGATTTTAGTAGTGCAGTTTTTTTACTGAGAGACTTAGCCAAAATCGTGGCTCGGAATCCGAAACTCAGTACTGTAGTTTGTTACTCGGGGACTGTCAAAATTCTCACTGCACTTCTGCGAACAAGTTTTGAACCACAGCAATCCCCATCACCAAACACGATGATTAACTCATCAAAACAGAACCCAAAGGCGGGAGGGGCACCGCCACTATGCGTAGGGACATATGCACCTCCGAAATGGCATTTTGATGAGTCCTTCATAGTGAGAAATATTCTAGGGCATGCAGGCCCATGCAAAAACGAACATGAGCTCTTTTTGTGAGTGAAATGCAAAATGGCAAAAATTTGGCTAAGTCTCGAGCGCATCATATGAAAGAACAAGGAGATATTACAAATGAGCTCCTAGCAGGCTTATGTAGGGGAGCTGGCAACTAGCCGCACCGGGCCCTGTCACCCCTGCAAAATCCAAACGAGTCAGTAGGGAGAACACACTGCATACACCACAAGAACAACAAAGGTGGTCTCCTCGAGGCACAGGGACAGCTCTCCGAGTGCCTGGGTCTTGACCACCGAGAAAATACGAATAGTGCTAGAAAAACTCAAAATGAGTGTCCAGACATCCAAAACAGCTTTCCGAACATTGGAAGCGCTACTACAACCATCAAGTCTCCTCGTCACAACGGTACAATCCACCGGGTGTGTGGGTCTCAACCTACTGAGAAAACTCTCCTACCTCCCGACAAGCCCACAGGACTGCCGGAACACATCGACCGCGTCTCGCCGATGCTGTCGTAGGTGCTAGAGAAGTCTCAGTACAGGCTGGAGGCATATCGTGTCGTCACGCCCTCTTCTACCATATACCACCAATGTGGGTATATGGATAATCCATCAACGTCAGTCGTGACGGGTGGAAGCCACACAAACCAACACTCCCCTTGGTTGACATAGCCGTCCACGCCAGAACAAATGAACGAAGGCATGGAACAACAACGTATGCCAAACCACAACGTGTACCAGTCGACCACACACACAATACACAACTGCTGCCCATCTAAGGTCTCCTCACAACACTGGCACATCATACCAAGTTTCCAGGTATAGACAATGAGAAGAGTCATGCACACGCACGCAAACAAGTGTAATGCACACCATACACATGTCAGGCGGCAAGAGGGTCTCCTCGTGACAGTGGCGGTACCAATGCTCGGATCTTGACCTCTACAAGCAATCCAACAGGTGTCTGTGTGCCGACCATAATAGCATCATCAATCAACACATAGGATCATAGGGGGTCTCCTCGTAACCCAGGTGTACCTCACCACGTGTCCGGGTCTCGACCACTATGAGCAAACCAGCTGGCATGCACATGCCACACGTAGTATGGCCACACACCAAGATACACGACCCCATGGTCTCCTCGCGACACTGGTGCAACCGGCCAAGTGTCCGGATCTCGACCAGCTGAGTGCGGCTGTAGTATGCTCCTAGCAGAGGATGGACCCCTCGCAATGCATCTCCCATAATGTCACGTCAGGTCGAGGTCCACACAACACTTCCCCTGGGCAGATGAACCTAGCGGCGATGTCCTCGATGGAGATGCTAATGCCGTAGCTGAACAGATCCTGGGCGATGATTCATGTAGTTTCTCCATCATGTAGGGATAGCTCCCCCGGTAATGTACGAGTCGGCTCCCTCCCTCAAAGATGAAGTGGTGTCTCCGGCTACGACTCCTCATGTCATAACTGCATCACCTAGAGTGTACCAGTCCTTGCGTGACTGCCAAAGGTCCCAACTCACAGTCTCTCCTCTCTCCGCTCTACCGCGATGCACTTGTGTACACGGGAGGAAAGGGAATGGGCGAGCAGCACGCAAGCGTGGATGAAGTGGCGGAGCTGACCTCTGATGCAAGATAGAGTACCCTGAGGCATAGGGGTGTACAACCAGAAGAGGAGGGCTGGAGCGACGAACCGGATCACCATTCATGGATGAAGGTGACGATGGAGCAGTTGATTCGGGTGGATGAAGGTGCGTGATGGCAGCAGCAGAAGGAGGAGCGATGACGGAGTCAACAGGAACAACGATGGCGGAAATTGAAAGCACGTTAAGCTCACCTATGGTAGTGTCTCCATCGAATGTCATACTCAGAGCTGCTACAAGACCCTCCCTGAGTATGGGTGTGCGAGGTCCTGGTAGTGGAAAGCTCGTGCCGATAGTGGTGATGCTCCCCTCCTCTGAGAATCGCTCACGCGCTGCCATCACCTCCCACTGCACCATCACTACACGCTCCTGCAAGTCAGCGTAATCTGCCTCGTAGATGTGGATGTGGCCCATGTCTGCCTCGCATAGGATAAACTCTGCCTCACTGGATGTTGCACATGCAGACTGCAAAACTCGTGAGTATAACTCCATTTGCATCTTTGCTGCTGAAGACGATGGAACTGGTGTTGTAGCATCCTCCTGGGGGTCAACCAAACTCGTAGTGTGCTGAGACGCTGGAACATCAGATGTAGTTGCACGTGTTACGTCCACACCACAGCTCATGTCTGTCATACGAGGTAGAATAAGCGGTCGCATGCCGAGAGAGAAGGAGAAGGAGGAGTCGTCAGAGTCTGTGGAGCATGTGGAAACATCATCCATACAAGTATTTCCACTCTCAGCGTCGATGTGATCAGCAGGGTCACCAACAGGTGAACACGAGAGGACAGAACTCAGCTCCTGCTGACAAGGTGACTCCATCCACATGTACGGATCTGCTCCAGTGTCCTTGACTACCACCGTAATGGACACAGGTGTGCAGGACTCCGGCTCGACAATGCCGGTCAAGGCGACCGACAAGCGCAGCTGGCGTTTACGCACCGACTCACCGGGAAGGCTAGTCGCTGCCAGCTTCTCAATAATGGAGTGAGGACCACCATCTGACTCCGTTATGTGTGTCGCTGCTTTGTCGTGTGTACGGGAACCCGTAGACTCTGGGAACATTGGCGATTCCTCACTCTGGAGCTGGTCCTCAGGTAGCGCGGATGACATGGTGTAGCCTGTTGTGTCTGCTACAGCACATGTCCCAGTGAAATCTCTTAGAATCGTTGCTCTCAAGAATGCCCCAACATGTAAACAACCAGCCTATTGACTTTGCTCATGCACTACGACCGCTATCGAGCTGGTGTGAGCCTCGTGTGCCAACACCCTCAGAAGTCCATATGGGGCATCCCGATCCGCACGATACTCCTGTGCCACCACCAGTCCGCTACCGGTCGGAGTCGCGAGTGGCACCGCCCAGGCACGCGAGATCAACACTCCCCCTTATGTAACCTACTGTTGCAGAACGTCTGGCTCCTATTCCAGTGTAGATATCACCCTCGATGACTTGCACGTCTCAAGCACTGCAACCTCCACCGCACTGGTGTGAGCCTGTTGCACACACTCCCCCAAAATTCCGGTAGACGTATTTTGATCCGTACGAGACTCATGTGCCATCGCTAGGTCTCCACCGGTCAGAGCCGCGAGTGGCACCATCCTGGGACACCGTGCATGCGCTCCTTCTGATGTCACCTGCTGCTGCAGAAGATCTGGTTCCAGCCTGGATGTGGAAGTCGAACTCGATGACAGGCAAGTCTCCACCATGAACGCCATATTGGGATCAGACTCTACGTCATGTGCAGTCACTGTATCATTTGAGTCAGCCTGAGCTGACTCTCGGGCACCACAGCCTGGCGCGAGTGCGGATGCTGTCGCTACGGTCACAACAGGCAATACGTAGTGATCCCACTCCTCCTTGGCAGGTATCGCAACGGAAGCCGAGGAGGTGGAGGGTGTATCAAAACCGGCGCGGGTATGGCGTGCAGAGTGCTGACACCGACGCCGCGAGGACACATGACTCTAACGACTGCATGAAGACATGTCATCGCGAGGTGGCATCATGGTCGGAGCAAAGTGCAGGATCGAAAAGATGGTGGCAGCTTGGGACTCGCCGACAGGTGGAGCTAAAGGGAAACCATTGAAAGAGGAAGGAGGAAAGGATGAAGAAGATGAGATCAAGGAGGTCGTCGACAAACGAGTAGTAGAAGCACGCTCGGTGACGACAAGGTCACAAAGCCGCTACACCATCTACCTCAGGCCGTGGATCTCGACGAATATGGTCGCCAGAGGTCTAGCTAGGGGATCTACCAACGCTAGCAGATCCACATGCTGTGGAGGACGCATACTCGGACGAGGCTGAAGCCAAGGTGGATGCCAGCCGGGAGGGCGCGTCCAGCAGCAACGCCAACCTTGAGCTGCCACTAATGGAGCGAAGACTGCTTCAAGAACAGAAAAAGTGGTGGCAACAGGTGTGGCTGTTGCTCCAAGTGGTAGACGAACCAGCCCTTGAAGATGTACAGACTCGAATCCACCGTCGATCATATGGAGTGAGCTACGCGCACCAATCCACGGGCCCCATGGAGACGCTCGTCCATGATGCGTCTAGAAAAAGAAATTGCCGCCGATGACAATCTGTTGTCGGTGAGGATGGAGGGACTGCAAACGCAGCTGCACTTGCCCCTCGCCCACCACTATTATTGCTGCTACGAAAGCTGCTATGGTTGCAGCGGCAATAGTTGTACGATTTTATTTTCCGCAATGCCCTTTTTTTGTTTTGATCTCCCCACTTCTCGCCCTCAGCCCCCTTTTTGTTTTTTTTTTCTCTTTTCCACTCACTTACAGGTACATCCCCTTCGTATTTTTTTCTCTCGTCCTCCCTTTTCTCGATTGCCCCTAATCTGGGCCAATGGAGAAAATAGGGGATGGAGGGGGTGAGTCCGGCCTGTCCGGCCCTCCCTCCCGTGCAATGTTCGCTCGCTCGCACACTGAGCGAGCGAGTGAGAGAGTAGCAGGAGGGAGGGGTCCGCCCCTCTGCCCATCCGTCGGTCGGCCGACGAGGCCGACGGGGCCGGCGGGCTCCTCCGAGGGGCCCCTCGGAGGGGGCTCGACTGAGCCCTCCGAGGGCCCCCTCGAGAGGGGAGGCTCGGCGAGCCAACAACCCCCTCCGTGGGGTCCCCTCTTAGGGAGCTCCTTAAAGGTGGGGGGGGGGCTCAGAGGAAGGCTGCGGGACCCTCCTCGCTTCGTCAATAGCAGCTGCAGCAGCAGGTGCAGTTGCTACGGGTGTTGCTGCTACTGCTGCTTCTACTGCTGCTGTTGCTACTGCTTCTGCTGCTGCTACTACTGCTGCTGCTCTCCGGAGCAGCTAGTACTGCTGCTTGTAGCAGTCGCCGCTGTTGTTGCTGCTGCTTGCTACTACCGCCGCTGCTGCTTACTGTTGTGATCGCCGCTGCTGATGTTGATACCGTCGCTGCTACACGCTGTTGTTGCTGCCACTCCTGCTACGGTGGCTATTGCTGCTGTTGGTATATGCTACTGCTGCTGACGCCGCTGCTACGGCGGCTGATGCGCAGCTGCAGCTGATATTGCTACTGTTGCTATGCGGCGCAATGGCTGCTACTACTACTGCTGCTGCTGCAGCCTATGCAGCTGATGCGAATGCTAGCGCTGGCTCCTATTGCTGCTGATGCCAACGCTGCTGCTGTTGCTGTGAGCGACTGCGATGCCGCCACTACTCCTGCTGTATGGCAGTGTAGCTACTACGGCTGCTACGGCTGCTGCTATTGGTGTTGCCGCCGTAGTTGCTAATGTTGTTGTGCGCGGCTCACCGCCCCTCTGGCGCTCACGTGCAGTCGCTTCACACTCCCTCACGCTACTACCGGCATGGCGCCACATGGCGCGTTCCCTATGCATTCCGCCCACTGCTGCTTCTTGCGATGCTTCTGCTGCTCACACACCTCCCTACGCTCTAATACCAAGTTAGAAATATTTTAGGGCATGCAGGCCCGTGCAAAAACGAACATGAGCTCTGTGTGTGAGTGCAATGCAAAAGAGAAAAACTTTGGCTACGTCTGGAACGCATAATATGAAAGAACAAGGAGAGATTACAAATGAGCCCCTAGCGGGCTTATGTAGGGGAGCCGGCAGCTAGCCGCACCAGTACAGTGGTGCGAGATCGAGACCGGTCATGATCTCGATTGTCTCGATTTTCTCTCGTCTCGTTGTCTCATACCGCAGGACACGAGACGGTCTCGATTTGTCTTGCGCGAGACGAGACGAGATGAGACTGAGACACGTCGCGAGTCGTGCAAGATCGGGACGAGAATCTCGTACCGCAATGTGATTCTCGCAGTTTTTTTCTTCTGTCCACCTGCCACGTGTGCCGAGGTTCTAGTAACCAATCGCGCACTGGATCTATCAGCGTAGAAAGCGGGCAGATCCAGTGCGCGACACACACTGTTTGGAAACTGTCGCGGGGGGTCAACACAAAGATTATAAGAAACGACGGAATAATTGTTTCGTGAACAAACCAATGAAGTTCTGCCCCTCTCAATCGATTCAGTTCGTAAAATATTTGTCGACATCGCCGGCCATTCACTCTCCGCAGAAATTTTTTTATGTACACCTTAGCTTACAGCAGTCGCTGGATGCCAGCACTTGCAAGTCGAGTGGCATGTCGAGTGGTCTAGACGTACAGTTGTCAAGCGAGGTAGAAAAAGAGTGACGTTTCAGCTAGAAACCTAGGCAGCACGTTGGGGCAGCATGCATTTTCAATGCAGCGTGCGGGTTTCCACGCTCGTTGCTCAAGTCTGTGTCCCGTCAATCGGCTGCTCTAGAGTCTAAGTCTGGAAGCTCTGGGTTTGTCACTCAGAAACGCGCGTGCCAGTGTTAGCGCCAGAAAGCAGCTAAAAACTGAAAGTAACTGATTAGGAATGAAGAATGAGCAACAATTGGAGACCCCTCCAAGTTCTAGCTGCCCTCCACTAGTGTAGAACTTGTTACTCAGCTAACCAGCCAATCAGAAAATAGTCCTAGACCTATTTTCTGGCAGGCAGGGTTTTCTCGGTGAGCCCTGCCAGACGCCCGACAGCCCAAAACCCGGGCGTCGTCCGTTTTGCCTGAAAACTGGACCATACCATAATACCAACGCTGCAAACGCAGTCGTGCGGTCAGAATCAGCTAGAAAAATTGCTACAAGGAGTTATGGCTGCCCGAACCCAGGCAGTGCCTACGACAGTCAACGATGCCAAACATGACCATACAGCAGGAGACATGGACCCTAGGCACCGCATGATGCTGCAGACGCAATGCCACAGCCAGACACAGCACTAGGTGCATGCAGACAGCATCTGTAGTGGCAGTGACCGCCGGCGGCCCGACCACCGAGTAGACCTGCCGATGGAGCTGAGCACATCGCCAGAGGGAGGAGGCTCCAATGACGGGTGAGTGGGCCTCAGTATGCGTCGGCTCCACCGAGCGACACTCCATCGGCGTTAAGTCTCGCTGTCACTCATCTGCACGCCGATGTACACAAGCCGAGAGGACGCAACAGAGTACAATTAGAGATGCACGAAAACCAACACTCCCCCATGACTCACAAGCATAGTGCACATGTGCGGGCAGAGATACAACAACCAAACTCCCCCAAGCCAAGCAGAGACGCAAGCAGGGATAGAGAGAGTCACTCACGAACGCATGCCAACTGAACTCACAGGCTTCATGAACGAGTCGCGCTTCAGTGCCTTGGTCAAGAAGTCAGCCAACTGCCGTGCTGTCTCAACCCACGCGATGCTGATGCTGCCATCATGCAACAACGAACGCACATAGTGATGCTCAACTTTTATGTGCTTTGTGTGTGTGTGTGATGCACGCCGTCATTGTCGGCGATGGCCATGGCACTCTCATTGTCGCAGTGCAACGTGATGGATGCGACGGACTGACGCAACTCGGACAACAGACGATGCAACCACACACTCACACACGCGCCTGAGCCAAGAGCAACGTACTCAGCCTCAGCAGTGTTGCGTGCAACGTATCCCTGCTTGCCACTGCGCTAGGACACAGCTGTGCTACCAATCAGAAAGATCCAGCCTGTGCGACTCTTACCGTCCGGACTGCCGGCCCAATCACTATCAGTGTAGCCCACCGCGACAACAGACGGCTGACGGCGGAACATAAGACCTCGTCGAGGAGTCGAGACAACATAGCGCAGTACTCGGATCACGCATTCGTAGTGGAGGTGACGCGGCTCCTAAGAGAACTGGGCCAGGAGGTTGACGGCGAACGCGATGTCTGGGCGCGTCGTCGTCGCCAGGAACATCAGTGACCCGATGACTCGCAGGTACGTGGTCACGTCAACTGGCTCCCCCACAACGGCTGGGTCATGGTTCTTCAGCT
>SZWC01001591.1:45822-100264 GCA_023375785.1 Penium margaritaceum | reverse complement strand
ACCCACTCACCCCACCCAACCACCCACCCCACCCCACCCACCCACCCACTCACGCACTTGGTTGGACAGACGGCCGTTGTGGCACAGCGCAAGCAGAAACCGGTCCTTGCGCGGCTTCCAAGCTAGCAGCTGCTTCGGATTCGCCTCGTACCGCCGCGCCACGCCGTCCGCGTCCACCCAGTCAAACGGCGGCAGCGGGGCGAGGGGGTCTGCTGCTGCGCCAGCAGGCCCTTGCTTCCCCATCACAGCGTCGGCCAAGGAAGCGTTGGCAGCGGTGCCGCGGCCTCCACCGACACCGCCGCCGCTGCTGCGGCAAACAGCGAGCTCGAAACCCTGCCGGACAAACGACGACGACGATGCTGTCGCCATGGGGAGGAGACGGGTGCGGGAGGACAGCGGCGCGCACGCCAGGAAAACGAGGAGGTGCAGCAACAGCCGAAGAGCGACTCGCGGCGGGTGTCTTGCGTATCGAGTCTGAGCCTCTGGGCATTTTTTAGGAGTGCTACTTCCGCGACAGTACGCCATACACTTGTACGGCTCTCCAACGCAGAAGCCAGGACAGCTGTGGGGCCCTGACCATGGCCCGCTACACAAAAGCTCGCACTCGACACTTCTGCCCGAGCTGCACATGCTGCAGCTGCAGCCGCCAGTACTGTCGTTGAATCCGCCGCTGCTGCTGCTGCTACCACTCCTCCTCCTCCTCCCCCTCCCGCGGCATCGCTTCCTGCTGCTGGGTCCGCTGCTGCTCCCGCTGCCGCCATCATCGCCATCGTCGTTGCTGCCGCCAACGCTGCCACCGCCCTTGCCTGAGCGGCTGCTGTTGCTACTGCTGCTGCTGCTTCTGCTGCCGCTGCTACTGCTGCTGCTGCTTCTGCTGCCGCTGCTACTGCTGCCACTGCCGCAGCAGCAGCAGCAGCAGCAGCAGCATCTGTTGCTGCTGTTTCTGCCACCGCTCGTGCAGCCCAAAGGGCAGGCGCAGCAGCACTGCGCGCTGTAACTCACTAGCGGTTGCAGCCACCGTTCCATTCGCACCCGCCTGCCCCACTGCTTGCCAAGCTGTTGCGACCTCCGCTCGCCAAGCTTTCCGTGCTGCTGTCGTTCTGGCCAACTGTTGCACTCCTGTAGCTCTCGGAGATGCGACTGCTGCTGCAGCCGTTGTGGCGGGCATCGTGGCTGCTGTTGCTGTTGCCGTTGCCGTTGTTGCTGTTGCTTCGCAGGATGCTCCACATGCTGCTCCCACTGTTGCTGGTGCTCGTGCTGCCGTCCCCAGTGCTGCTGCTGCCCTTCTTGCGCCTCCTGCTGCTGCTCCTGCTTCTGCTCCTGCTGCTGCTGCTGCTGCTGCTGCTGCTGCTGCTGCTGCTGCTGCTGCTGCTTCTGCTGCTGCTGCTGCTGCTGCTGCTGCTGCCGCCGCTGCTGCCGCTGCTGCTTCTGCTCCTCTCGCTGTTCCTGCTGTTGTCGCTGCCGCCGGCCTTGCCGCTGCTGTCGTTGTCGCTGGCTAGCTGGAAGTTGCTGCTCTGGCCGTGGTTGCCGGCCTTGTTGCTGCTGCCGCCGCCTAGGATGCCAGACCTGCCGCTGCCGACGATCTGAGCGGAGTTGTCCTCGCTCTTGTTCCCTCGTGCGTCTGGAAGACCAGAGCCGCAAACGTGTTGTGCTATACAAACACCCGCGCGCATCTTGTCGCCGCTGCTGCTGCCCCCTTGGCAGCCCACTCTGCTGCAGCTGCAGCTGCTGCTGCCGCTGCTCAGGTCGCCGCGGCGGGGGCACGATCAGACGCCTCTGTGGCCGCTTCCGTTCCCGCCCTTGCTGCTGCTCCTGACGCAACCACAAGAGACGCCGCAACCGCCGCCACCGTCGCGGCGGCGGCGACGGCAGCGTCATGGTGGGAAAGGGCGGTGTGCGATGGGTGGGGGGCGCTGAGCGAGTGGCGGAATTCGTCCAGAAATTCACCCTATCGCTTTTGGTCGTTCCAGCAGCAGCTACTCACGGCAGGTTCTCGGAACATCCTCATGTCAACTCCGGGCCGAACTTGGCAGCCCAGGCAGCCCGTGGGAGAGAGAGGTCACGTCGCCAACGGCTTCGCTCTCTTTTGACTTCCGGAAGTGAAACTATGTGCGCTTCGGATGTAACGTGCAACATGTAGTACATCGTGCAGAAATAGACGACTCCGTACACCAAATAAGACAGAATGCCGGCTAGTTTACGGCAGGTCGCAGAATGAAACAAAATGTATAGGAACGCATCAGTCGTCAGCAGTCGCTGTCAGCCCGACTATGGTTGTTTCCACACGAAGTTGTCAAAATACCTGAAAACTCGTGAAAACCAACGAGGGTTGACAACTGGTAGCCGCAGTCGCTGTCAGTCAATGTGAAAATTTGATGTGAAACAGATAACATTGGTTGTCGCAATGATCGCCGATCCACACGTCCCTGTGTAGCTGTCAAATAGATTTGATGAAATCCGGAGGCTATGACTGCGACGTCGATCGCGTGTGCGAATTTCTTCGCAAACAATAATGACCCAGTGCGACGCCGGTTGCGAATGATTTCGTTCACACTCGACGGCGACTGCGGATGTGTGGAAGGATGACGCGTTTCGAAAGACTGAAAGTTGTCAATGTCACTCATGTACACGTAGGATGACAGCTGTTTCGACAAACCTTTACATCCGGAACCAGATAGTTTACCACACAGGACGACGAAGCGCGCTTAGTTTCACTTCGCGGAAGTCGAAAGAGAGCGAAGCAAACATTGCCGGCCAGCGAGTGGCACCGCAGGTTTGTGTTGTCTGCTCCAGCCGTATCCAGCCGTTGGCCGTCACCCTGTCGGTTGACGGGTCGTTGACCGCCACCCGGCCGTCGCAGGTGGACGGCCGAACGGTCGCCTCCTGCGACGACCGCGGGAGGACTTGCAAGTTGCCCCCATTCGCTGGACCATATTCGCGTTGCCCCTACTCAGGATTATCGTACGGGCAAACTTGTCCGCGGCGACGACCTCGACGATGACGGCAGGCATGACAAGATCCAGATCCAAAATCTAGTTTTCCAAATACGTGACGGTCAGCGACGACTGATAGATTGATCTGGCCGGCTAATCTGACCTACACGGTGTTCCCCGCCTCGGAAGTCAGAAGTCAGAAGTGACCAAATCGATAGGGATCTGGTTCGGAGTGCTGACGCGGCAGGGGTCAACGCTGACGTGTGCTTCGGCACTACGTTCGGCACTTGAAATCCGTCATCCCCGCCGAAACCGACCGGAAGTCGGGCTGACTTCCGAAGCCAAGTACGGACTCCGTACAAAAATGACTTCCGGATGTGACTTTTTTTACTTCCGGAGACGAGCCGCCCTCAGATTCTTTTCTCGGAAGTGACTTCTAAGTTTTTAAGGTTTAAACACTTTTGACATCGGTTTTATTCAATCTAATGGTGCGTTGTGCTCAATCCATGTTGACGAAAAATTTTAGTTTACATTCGCCCTCTCGAACCGACCGTCGGCACCGCGTATGAGCGCTTCGAGCTCTGAACGAACCGCCGCCAAAGCCGCCTTCGTTCGCCCATTGTAGATGTTCAGCATAGGTCTCGAGTTCGACATCGCAAAAAGGGGAACGGTCAAGTCGTTTGGGAAGTCACGGACGAATTGCGTGAGGGAAGTCGCTTGGCCTCAAAGGGAACGCTGCTAAACTTTGGAAGTCAGCTTCGGAAGTCGACAAGCGTTCCTGGTTTGGAACCCTAGAAAATAGCTTCTGACTTCTGGGAAGCGAGGCGGGGAACACCGTACTAAGCCATACTCCGATGTAACACATGCCTCGTTCGGGAAGCCCTCTTTTTTTTGTACAAAGTGTCTAAGATGAATTGCGCGGTTTTGTTGGCTGTAGTCCCAGTATTGTAGATAAACTTTTCTTACCACCTTTTTGGGCGTCCTTCCCGCAATTTCGTGTCCACATCAATTTGTTTTTTTTCAAGCGCAACAGGGCCGAGGTTCGTACCGTTTGTGGCTCCGTGCCACTGTCCGTTCCATGTCGAGGGAAAGTGTTGGATCAGTACTTGGGCCCCGGAGGCATTCGAGTACCCTGTCGGCTGTAGGATAGAAACACAAAAACGTAAATCGAGTGAAGATCCGACGATCCTAGTTTCCAGTTGTTTTCTCCGCACAAACAAAATCCTACAAAAAACCCCACTACATCTCTTTACTACACCTGCCCTTTTCGTGGATTTCGTGGATTTTGTGCGCCTCGTTGCCGAACCTCACCCACAACACGCCACAAAAGCGGCAAAACATTTTTTTGCGTAGAAGTTGTTTCTGTCAGGCCAGACCTCGGGAAAGCCTCGTAAGGAGGTTCGACGCCCATGACAACTTCACTAAAAATGTTGCCGAACGCGGCAATAGGAGCCTCTAACTCTAGGCAGCGATGACGGCCGATAAAAACGGGCACACTGTTTCTGAAACTTTTCACATATGATTTATTCTCTCGTCGAGCTCTCACATCAGCTCATTAGCATCGACCATGGTATAGAAAACAGGACCTCCGATCGCACTAGAGGGGAGATGACGGTCAGAGCCATCCTTTTTTAATTTCGGAACTCTAAAAAGGTGAGATGGCCAATCGAGCCTGAGCGTGAAAACGACCGCCCAACCGTTCAGGTCGGCATACTATGCTGACCACCGCTACCAGGGCGGATCTTCCGGTAGGCTAGGAAACCAGGTAGCCTTAAATGCTCTTCCTCTAGACGGACCCGACACATGTGCTACGGACAAGGCCCAAACCAGGATTATCTGGTCAATTTATCCTTATCGTACGGTCCCACCTAATTATGCAAAATTACCCAAGGCGATGACCTGACAAGTCGCTAATATATACGACTACCGTACTGACTTTGACTTTCACTTAAAATAATTCTACATTTTCGCCAAGTGTTCGTAAAAAAACTGAATTGTGTATGGGAGAATCACCTTCAAAATCATGGCAGAGTGCCAATTTTTCACCATAGTAGGCTTCACATTTTTGTATGAGAAAACAATGTTTTTCTCTAGGGTACACGTGTGAGGCTAATCTTGAATTTTTAAATCAAAATAAATGGAACAATGTGACTGACAAAGAAATGCGACCTCAACAGCACCAAATCACGCGTTGCACACGTGATGGGAGCCTCCCGCGACAACTGTGATCTAACGGACGCTCGCGAAGTTGCTCTTCCGATGACTTAAACTTTGGTGTCCAACCTTCCAAGGTGGCACACGAGAAGACCGAGTACAAGGATATGAACGATTGGGCTAAAGTTGATTTTCCACTTTTTTTCTAATAGGGGATGGGAGACCAGACAAAAAAATAAAAATGACCCTTTTTTGGGTGAATGTTAGTACCATTAACTTTCTTTCTAAAATTTGAGCAAAAGTTGATGTCAGTACTGTATCTAAACATGGGGGCATGGTCGCCTTATGCCGAACGGAGCATATATGGTAACACGTAGAAGTTGCGAGGTAGAACAAGATATATAATTTGGGACAATTGAGCGAGTTATAATTAGCGGTAAGTGTACTTCCATGACAAGTGTCGAATTGATCGAACATATATATACAAGTTTCAGGTTACGAATGAGGCATAGTCAGGGTCGATTGTCGACCGACGTGTGTGGAGTTGCGTCGTGAGTGGTTGGATTCGAGAAGCTCCGCCAAAGATTGGGGGCTTCAAGGATTAACGGTGAAGATGCGAAAGGCATCTTTATACATCGACATATGTCTCAATGTGTCGAAAAGTCAAACGAGAGGTCGTGACACTTCTGTCATAGATTCGCAAGAGTGGTCGAAGTTGTCAAAACGTTCGGGAAGGTTCATCGGAGGGCGAGTGCAATTAGCTAAATTGCCCTCGGCCGTCGGGGTGAAAATTGGGGTCTCGACTTGCGGTGGGCTGTTTGTGTTATAACAAAAATATCCACGTGGAAAGATTAGGGACTCGTGTACGTCTGGTGCATAACACTTCCCACCCCCCCTCCCCTTTTGGTGCGACGTCTTGGCGCGCGTACAGATGTGGCCCGGTGACGATGGCAAGAGTCGTCGATTGGGTAATCGATGTCTCGGAGGTTGTCTTAGGTTTCCCAACTCTCATGCACAGCGTCGTAGCCGTGCCTCTTGACAAGATAATTTGTTGTTTTTCCACGTCGTCGATGGCCAAGGATGCCTTCGATGACGTATTCTGTGTCATCGTGCACTTGTATGGGAGGAGGATGGACATCCCTGTCGGGGAAGTTTTCTTGGGGTCGCGGTAGTGCTTGAGTTGAATAATATGGAACACCGAATGAACTTGCATAGTGTCGCGGAATTTGAGTCACGCAACCAGAGTGATTTGCATACGCTCGATCTCAAATGGTCCCAACCATTGTGGTTTGAGCTTCGAACAGTCGGCTCTGCGCATTTTTATGTTGGCCGAGCTGAGAAGGATTTTCTCACTGGCGGCGAAGACATCGTCGCTACGATGTCGCTCAGCTGCTGGCTTCATCGCTTCATGCGTTTTGCAGTGTCTGTCGCGTTTCCTCCGAGATGGTGAAGTCTTGGCGTTGGACGTCAACCAAAGGAATGTTGCTTCAGTTGTGTTGTTCAACTTGTGTGGCGGGAAGTGTTCCATACACCACTTCAAACAGAGTTTTACCAATTACGGTGGAAATCCCCGAATTATGTGCCATTTCAGTGGTTGGGAGTTTTTGTGCCGAATCTATCCCATGAGGTTCGCATTGTGTTCGGAAAATTTATTCGAGTCTGATTGGTCCGCTTCGGTTGGTCTTTTGTTGAGGATGAAACACCGTTGAAAGTTGAATTCTACTGTCGTAGCGAGTCACGAGTTGGCGCCAAAAAATGACCGGTGAATTGACCATCTCTGTGCTCTTCATGGTTCTCGGTACTCCGTGTAGCTGCACGATGCTGTTTAGAAACAGTCGTGTTGTTCCCTCGGTAGTGACGGTGGTTGTTGTTGGGATGAAATGAGACATCTTGGAAAACCTATCAACTACCAAGAGGATTGCGTCATATCCCTCTGGGGGGATTGGTAATCCCGTGATGAAGTCCATGGAGATGTCAGCGCACGATTTCGTCCGAAAAGTGACCGGTTACAGGGGTCCGAGTGGCCGTGTTCGACAAGATTTTTGTCGCTTACATGTGTTACATGACTTATAGAAGTTGGCCACGTCGGATTGCATATTGTCCCATCAATATTTTTTTGCCAGCTTCTGTAACGTCTTGTCTTCTCCGAAGTGTCCACCTGGACCTGTGTCTTGGCATTCTTTGAGTGACATACAGCGAATTTCGTCATTTGGGGGGACGACCACCTGGTGAGTGGATAGCCTTCACCAATAGAGTACACCGTACTATAATTTTGCCTTGTCATATCCGGCATGCTGCTCGTAGCCGCGTGTGAACAGCCGCTCGAGATGCGGATCTTGCTGCAGCTATAGCGTTGCAACCTCACCCATTAAATCTGGGCGGTGGCTGAGTGCATCGACTGGAATGACTGCGTCTAGTCGGTACTCGATATCATAGTCAAACTCGGATTCAAGGAACTTCATCCATCGGGTTTTGCGTCGACTGAGGTCCGGCTACATCTTCAAACATTTCAACACATGGTGGTCGGTGCGCACGATGCATCGGCGATACTCCAGATAACACTGCCATGTCTTAAATGCAAGTACAACCACCTACATTTCTTTCTTCTATACGACGTAGTTGAGTTCCGGTCCCCATAGTTTTTGGGACATGTATGCGACCGGTTGCCTGCCGTTGCCATGGTCTTGCAGGAGGACTGCGTCAATGACTCGATCTGAAGCATCCATAGCCATGACATAGTCGACCGCTGGATTGGCTAATCTTAGGGTTGGCGTCGAGGTCGGAGCGTTTTTGGAAGCGGTGAACGCTTGTTGTTCGATGTATCCCCACCGCCACTCTTTTTGTTTTTGAGTGAGGTCGGTAAGAGGCACTGACACTCGGGTGTATTCTCATACGAAGCACAGGTATTAATTGCAGAAGCAGAGGTAAACTTGAACGTCTCGAACGTTGGTCGGCATCGGCCAATCAGCGATTGCTACCACCTTGTTTGGATCCATGGTGATCCGTCCGCCTTTGACGACGTGACCCAAAATCTCGATCGAACGGCGACCAAAGTCACACTTGTACAGTTTTCCAAAAAAAATCTCTTTGTAAAACTTCAAGAACTTTTCAAAGAAGTCCATCGTGCTCCTCTGGTATTAGGCTGTACACCAGGATGTCGTCGAGGTACACGACAAAGTTGTCCAGGTACGGACGGAAGACATTGTTCATTATTGCCATGAACATCACTGGAACATTCATAAGTCTGAAGGGCATTTCCGTACACTCAAAATGCCCGTAGCGAGTTCGGACTGCCGTCTTTAATGTCAACGTTTGCCATGTAAATCTGGTGATATCTTCTGAGCAAGTCGATTTTGGTGGAAATTTGAGCCCCTCGGGGTTGGTCAAAAAGTTCTTCGGCTCGAGGACGAGGGCAACGGTTCTTGATGGCAGCGTCATTGAGAGCCCAGTAGTCCACGAACATTTGCATTTAGCCAGTTTTTGTTTTTAAGAAGAGCAACAATGTGGCATATGGTGACGTGGATGGGCGGATGAACCCCTGACCGAGCATCTCTTCGAGTTGCTCTTTTAGCCCAGTCAGCTTGTGATTGCTCATCCCATAGGCCCCTCGAACTCTGGGTCAGCTACCCGCCTTCATTCCGATGTGATGGTCGGTGTCTCGTTGAGGAGGTAGGATTCTCGAGAGTTCGTTGGCAAAGACGCTTTTTAACTGTTGCATGAGTGGTGCGAACTTTACGGGTATCATTGCGAATGTTGTTGATGTCGATGCGGCTGATGAGGCCGATGAGAGTGATGAGTCAACTGCTGCCACTTCCGCTTCCTCTATTAGCTTGAGATGAACGAGGCACACACGTGCTCCTCGTCATATGTAGTATTTGGCCACATTGAGCGGTATAGAGTGTACGGGTTGTCATGTTTCGGCTACCACGGCTTCCTGTGCTGTTTCCACCTTTGTTGTCGTCTTCTTTCCCACACGCAGAAGTTGTCACTTGGCACCGTTGATGTCCACGTAGATATTGCCATTGTTCCGGTCGACTTGCACATTGTGCCGGTACAAGAAATCTCGGCTGAGAAAGATTTTGTGATCACTCATTGGACAAGACCTCCAAACCGTTACATCCCGTAGATCCCCCACCTATAGTTGTAGTGGTTCTTGCAGTCTCCGTATTTTTAAACTCCCATTGACGGTTTGTCCTTCAAACACCCCTCGTTTGGTCTGCAAACCCAGTATGTGAACCATATCACTGCTTACAAAGCTGTTAGAAGCTCCTCCATCCAATAGTGTCCGTAGAGTTCTATGACTCTTGCATCCTCGAGGCTGGAAGTTTAGTAGTATCACCGGTTGGTCATCGTCGGACCCCTCGTCAAACTTTGCAACCTGAGAAACCCTCTACGGTGATGTGGGTCATTAAAATGGGCGATCGTTTGACATGAATCGCTCTGCACAGACAAGAGTTGCGCCTTTCACTCCTGCCCTTTGCTCTCTCCTAATCCATTTTTCAGCGGCTTCCTCCCCTTTTTGGCCTGCTGCTTGCTCCGAAACGTATAAGAAATGTGCCTAATTTTTCCGCAGTTGTAGCAGGTGCGCATTTCTCTCTGGTCGACAGTGTCTACTTCCATCGGAGTCGAAGAGTCCCCTGAATGGCTTTTCCACGATAATTGTGGTGGGGAGGTCGCTAGCCGTAAGATTTTTTGGATCCGATACTATAGTTGGCAATGCCGATTCTTTCTGTGGCTGCGATCATCCGTGGCAAGTCGTTTTAGATGCCAAAGATGGCAATTGCTCTTCGGATATCTCCCTCGAGACTGTTGTTGTAGTGAAAATAGCGTTCATCAGGGACGATGTTTGCTCCAATGATTTTCTCGCAAAATCTCTTCGTGTACTCTGCCACGCTGGACTTATGACAGAGATGTTGGAGCTTGTACTGCGGGTCAGACTTATTGTTGAGCCGTCCAAATCGTGTGAGCATCACACGCAAGAATTAGTTCCATTGGTTGGTTGGTGGCATCTGCACGTCTTGCCACTACGGGTTGATCTGCTCCAAGAGTAGAACGCCTACGGTCGACGATATGAGATGGGCACCGTTGGCCATTGATGATGCCCTGCTGGTCTCGTGCTGCCGTTGGATGGCCTTTAGATCAGACCAATGACTTAGTGCTGTGCCAGGCAAAAGTACACCCGCGAGGTGAATCGTTTTTTGTTCTTTGTTGACACCAACATCGGTAAAGTACACTTCCAAACTCATCAGCCACATCTAAACTGTTGGTCCCTTAGAATTTGCAAGATGGAACCGTTCTGGTGGGGTTGGACAAATTTTGGGTTCCCACAAACGTTGGAAAGTTCTCTTGACAAGCACCACTTCCCGTGCGCTTGCGTTGCGAAGAGCCTCCATCGCGACATTGAGTTGTTGGAGGAGATGGTTGTTGATCCCCTCGAGCACGGAGATTCGGTTTGCCAGTTCCTCCTTGATCCACGCTTCTTGTCTTGTGCCACCTATCTTTCATGTTGCCGTTGTTGAGGTTGTCAGTAGGGGCGGCTAGCTTACCACCGTTGGGTCCATGACCGGTTTGGTCGTGGAAGGCGTAGGGGTTGATCTAGCTCTTGCATAGCCTGCCATGCGAGCATTCGCTACCGCTTCAGGGGTCGCTTGCATAGGCACGTTTTGCTCCTCCATCGCTGAAGTTGTTGCCCAAGACCGACTGCTGGTCGTCGATTGCGCTCGCTCGTCTCAATCTAATAGTGTCGGTAGTGTTATGTGACTCTTGCATCTTTGAGGCTGGACGTTTAGCAGTATCGCCAGTTGGTCGTCCTCGTACCTCGTCAAACTTTGAAATCTGAGAAACCCTTTGCAGTGATGTGGGCCGTTCAGATGGGCAATGGTTCGGCGCAAATCACTCTGCATGGACAAGAGTTGTGCCTTTCACTCCTGCCCTTTGCTGTTTTCTTGCTTTTTTTTGTTAAGGGGAGGAAGCTACATTTTCAGTGGCTTCCTCCCCTTTTTGGCCTGCTGCTTGCTCCGACATGTACGAGCAATGTGCCGAACGTTTCCGCAGTTGTAGCAAGTGCGCATTTCTCTCAGGTCGACAGCGTCCACTTCCATCAGAGGCGGAGAATCCCCTGAATGGCCTTTTCCATTCCCACGATGATTATGATTGGGAAGTCGCTAACCATAAGATATCTGGATCTGAGTAATGTAGTTGGCAATGTCAATCCTTTTTGTAGCTGCGATCATCCGTGGCAAGTCATTTTGGATGCCAAAGATGGCGATTGCTCGTCGGATATCTCCCTTGAGGCTGTTTTTGTAGTGAAAACAACATTTTATCGGGGGCGATGTTTACACCAGGGATTATCTCGTAGAATCTCTACGTGTACTCTGCTACGTTGGACTTCGACGGAGACGCTCCCCACAGCGGACTATTATGGCACACATGCCATCTCCTCTTTCTCCTCTTCAGTGCTCGTCCCCATGCTCGAGCTCAGCTCACACATGGTGGTCATGGGTGTGCCGATGGGGTTGCACTCCTCCATGTTGTAGCGACGGAGCACCTCTTGCACGTACTTTGCTTGCCCCATCTCCAGCGTGCGTGCCTTGCGGTCCCTCTTGATGGCGACGCCGAGGTAGTACTCGAGCTTTCCCATGTTGGTCATTTTGAACCGACCGCCCAGCTGCCGCTTCAGAATCACCAACTCCTTCATGTCCGATGACACAAGGACGAGGTCATCCACGTAAAGGACCATGATCTGGTGCAACCCCGACTGCTTTCAAACGTACACACTCTGTTCTGCTTCGTAGTGCTCAAAGCCAAGCTCGGCCATGAAGCCAAGCCGTCCATGTTCAGATACCACATGAGTGGCGCTTGCTTCAGCCCGTAGAGCGCCTTGCGAAGCCGGCACACCTTCCTCGGCGGTGCGTCCACCCCCTCTGGCACCTCCATGAGGACCTCCTTTTCCATGTTGCCGTTAAGGAACGCGGTTGTTACGTCCATTTGGCGAACTTCGTAGTCACACGCCACCGCCACCGAGAGGATGGAGCGGATGGAGGAGAACTTTGCCACCAGTGCGAAGGTTTCATCGTAGTGTTCACCCTTTCGCTGGACGTACCCCTTCGCAACAAGCCGCGCCTTGTACCGCTCCACCTTTCCCTCCTTGGTGAGCTTCTTCTTGAAGATCCACTTGGAGCCAATGATTTTCACGACCTCGGGCCTATCGATCAGCTGCCAAGTGCTGTTTTCTTCATGGGAGGCGAGCTTAGATTTTATAGCTCTCTCCCACTCAACCCCATCCTTCCGCTGTAATACCTCCTTGACAGTCTTGGGTGCCTCTTGTGCAAAGAACGTTCGAGCGAACCCAGTCCAGATGCCCTCCATGGCATCGTACCGTTTTGCCATCCTCCTTGTGCGTCCACTTCTTTGGGGCGACTGCTGTTGAGGTCACTGCTGATGTTGCCACTGCTGCTGCTGTGGCTGTCCTCTTGCGATGCCATTCGCACCGCTGGCCTGCTCCCCCTCTCTTGGGGACCATGGAGATGCGGGCTTACTCCCCGCCTCCTCATTCAGCTCCACTGCTACCGGTGCTTCGGACTCATTTTCCGACTCGGCTGAATGCAAATCGGCCCCTCCCCCATCCCCCAGATGGTTTTTGCCGGCTGGAGCCGATGGGATGTCACCCTCTTTTGCGTCCTCTTGTGTCTCCCCCTCAAGGAGTGGTAGCCAATCCCCACGCTTGGAGAGATCCGCGTCCTTGTCCGTCTAATGGCTGGCCTCGTCGAATGTGACGTCGTGACTCTTCATAATCTGCTGCCTCCGCGGGTCAAAGAGCCGGTACGCCTTGCTCCCGCTCTCGTACCCGACGAAGATGCATCGGCGAGTTCGCGGGTCCAGCTTGCCCCGCCCCTCCCGTTCATGCACAACAGCATGTGCAACAAAGCCGAATGTACGGAGGTGAGCCACGGTTGGCTTCTTCCAACTCCACACTTCTTGTGGCGTCACCTTGGACTCTGCGTCGTTTAGCGGCTTCGTCTGCATCAAGCTAATGATGTACGTCGCTGTCCGTGCTGCCTTGCCCCACTACTTCCGTGCGAGGCCTGCATCGCTCAACATGGACCGGACCATGTTGAGGATGATGCGGTTCGCCCTTTCGGCGAAGCTGTTCTACTACAGAGAGTGTGGCGTACGTTTCTGCCACGCAATCCCCTTGCTCTTCATCCATGCTGAATAGCCCTCATACTCGCCACTGTTGTCGCTCTGGAACGCCTTCACCTTCAACCCTGTTTGTCGCTCCACTACCGCCACAAACTCCTGCATGCAAGACAAGATGTCTCTCTTCCTCTTGATGATGTAGAGGTAGAGATTGCTGCTGTGATCGTCGATGAAGGTCACGAAGTAGCGAGCGCCCCCAATGGAGATCTCGAATGATCCACACATATCAGTATGAACCACCTTCAACTTCACCAATGTACGCGTCCCTTTACCATCAAACGGCTGTCGTGTCACCTTGCCCACCACGCATGACTCGTACACGGCATTCTTGGCTGTGTCAAGGCTCTTAACCTCAAGACCCCACACCACTTCCTTCTTTGCCATGTCTCTGACAATTGAGGGAGCGATGCAGCAAAGACGGTGGTGCCATAGGTCCAGGTTTCCTTCATCCTTCATCACGAGATTGACAGCGTCAGTCCTTGCCGCATCGGCAAGAACATTGGTACGAAGAAGGTACAGGTCATCCTCCCTCTTTTTGCGTGCAATAACCTTGCCATCCCCCTCCTTTGGAATGATGGCCTCTTTCTTGTTGAAGAGTACCTCGAGCCCCTTGTCGGTAAGGCGGCTCACTGACAGCAGGTTTGCCCCAAAGTTGGGCATGTGGAGCACGTCGTAGATGGTGCACGGAATGACTTTCCCGTTCACCACCAACTTGATGCGAACATTGCCTTCGCCTGCGACTAACTCCGTTTTGCCGTTGGCCACTATCATGCGCCACTCGGTGGCGCCATAGGTGACGAATTCCGTCCAGTTGTATTGCATGTGGCGGCCTGATCCAAAGTCGATCACCGTGACGTCCGGATCTGTCAAGTCGGTAGACTCCCTGGCCATCATGGCTTGGGTGTCCTTCTTCCCACCTTTCCCGGGCTGGTTCGACTTCTTGTTTGGGCCGTTGCGTGCGTAATGGCCCTGTTTCCACAGTTTTAGGAATCCCTCTTGTTGTCACCTCTCTTGGTGTCCTGCTTGATACCCTTCCCCTTCTTGTCTCCCCCTCCACCTTGAGGGCGGAAGGCATAGGAGGAACTTGACGTTGCCCCGCTCTCTCTTCCACCACGCTGAATCCATTCATTGCGGACTTACTAAGCCACCTTCGAGTACTTCAGCTCATCGGCGGACTAGCCGCCCACAACGGTGATCATGGGACTCCAACTCTCCAGCAAGGCCAGGAGGAGGATCATGGCTTGCAGCTGAGGGGCGACCTTCCATCCGGTGGCTACGTACTCGGCAGTGAGGGACTTGATCTACTCCATGATCTCCATGATGTCATCGCCTTCGTTGGCTCAGAGGGTGAGAAGCCTCTTGAAGACGAAGACCTGGTTGGCAAGGTTGGTGGATTGGTAGATGGTGCAGAGCTTCTTCTAGGTCTCGGCGGCCTCCGTGCATCCTTGAATTAGTGCACGCTGCGGCGGAGATAGGACTAACACCAATAAAGCAAGCGTCTTCATGTTGTGTTTCTTGTACTTGTCCAGTTCCTCCGAGATCACGGTGTCCGGAGGTGTAGTCTCTTTACCATTGACCAGCTCAAGCACGCCCTTGTCATCGAGGTAGACCTAAAATTTCCACCTCCATAAGGGGAAGCTGTTCCCATCAAACTTGGAGATGGCGCCAATGCTCTCTTGCTTGGTCGTTGCCATTACGCCGACGGTAGCGTGAAAGTTGAGGAGCTAGGCTCCTTCTAGGCACGTGGGCCCATAACCCTTTCTTGGCACTAGTGGGTGTGGAGGTACCCTCAAGGATTCCTAGCTCTCATTGGTACACGCTACCAATGTTTGGGGCAGCCAATGGACACCTTTGGTGAAGAGTGTGGAGCACAAGGATCATGGATGTGGGTGGGCAGAACACGTCGCATTCAGTAGAACTGAATCAAAATATGTTTTTGTTAGTTAGCATAGTGAGATTACATCAGATCATTATAGCTTGTCATGTAAGCTTTCCAACGCATCCAAGAATGCCCAAATCGGAGCAGTAGAGCCCCTGCTACAGCCATCGAAGTAACCCTTGGTGGAGCCATCCACCTTGTCTTGCTCGCTAGACAACGGGAGGCGCTTCGACGATGACTCGTCGGAGCGCCTTTCCTCGCCCAGAAGTCAAGGAGAAGTTCACCCTGGTCAAGGAGGTCCTTGTAGTTACCTCATTCATGCCCTTGGTGCATTTGGAGCCCATTGGAGACGAAGTCGGATCACTGGCGGTGGATTATCGCGCCACCCATGGCGGGTACCAGATTCCACCTGCCCAAGACCTGATTTTTGGGCTAGGCTAACTTTCTGAATCCCCACTCAAATTGAGCGATTCAGAGCTCGACCCTGCATGGAAAAATCCAAGGAATCCAAATCTAAAGTCAGATCAGGTTTTTGACCACTCCTTAGTGGTCGAACCAGGGAGTACGATCAACGGCACTCATGGCAAGGGGCACACCATGTCAACAATTTTGATTCGGGCAAACTTGTCCGAGGCGATGACCTGACCAGTCGCCACCACATACACTCACGATGTAGAAATTGGGGTGTGGCGAGCGCCTATCATGAAAAAACTACCTCTCAACAATGCGAGGGTTCAAGATGACCACTGCAATGATCAACCGGTAGAGCACGTCAGCGCTGAGCTCCGACGTGACATAAATGTCTCACCTCGTACGCCGTCCAAACGATGAGATTTCGATGGGGGATATTTTCCTGCAACCAGAATTGTATGAAGTATCTTCAAAGCATGTTAAATCCGATAGATGAACATAAAAAATACAGAATGAAACAGAACCATTACGGTCAAAGTGTCGGCTCGACCGCCGCTAAGAAACCATAACGAAACAGTTGCAGGATTTTGAAAAAGTGAGCAGCCAGAATATCCCGAACATAAAAATGACCGTACTGCCAGCAGTACTGGCATTACGGTTCATCAGGTTTGAGCTTCCGATGGATAAGGAAGTAGATAGGCTGAAAACCTGGTCAGATTTCAGCGACCCATCACCTCGCATGAGGACAGACCCAGAAACAGAATTATTGGGCCAATGTATCCTTTTGACTGTAGGATTTTGTACTTTTCCCTCTCGAACTATGATTTTTTGGGTTACGTAGTACCCCTATGCATTCGTTTGTGTAGCCAAGAATGTGTGCTGACGTCAGAAAATCTGATCCACAAGGACTTCCACGATAGCAGTTCTCTCTGCGGTCGGCGTTTTTGTCCATTGAAAGCCTACCGCATGTTTTCCAGAAAAAAATTCTCCATTTCTGTCTCGTCTGGATGAGATGCTTTCTCTACGTGCAATCAGTCCCGCGGAAAAAAATCCTAGTCCTAGAAAAATGTGAGAATTGGACACAATTCGCATAGCAATGAGGTTTTTTTGCGAAACAGATACCAGACATCGCAAGCAAGCAAGTGACTTGACCGACGACATCTCCTCAGACGAGAGGGGCAGGGTCGAGCAAAATTAGTTTCCAAGGCTGATATCTTGCTTGAACCTGGATTCTATGTATCACTACATAACTCCAATGCACACCTGCATGCAGCCCGTGCCACTCGTTTCATGATTATTTGAGTTAGAGGGAGAAGGGCCGAATCAGCGGGAGAGCGACTAGGACTCCTTCAATCTTGTGTTCCACGCTATTCGACTTTGACAAACAAGATTCCTGATTCTTCGGACATCCATCAAGCAGTTTTTTTGTCTGCCCACGTCGGCTTTGGCTTGCAACTCGCACACCCAGTGGTTCGTGCGCAGCCATTAAGTTTTAGCATGCGAGTGACAAGAAGAAAACGTAGTTCCTACCGTAGATCTTGCTGCAGATTTCGTAAACATTTTCCAAGAACACATTTTCCATGAACGTCTTCATCCCACTCATTTTGTTTCATTGTAATGGTTTCCGCGAGTATGATGTTACCCATGCTGTGGGATGTTTTTGTTGGGTTTTACAGACAGTCCAGGCTGAAAATCCCTCCCACTGGAATCCCTTCCGAGACTGTGTGAACGATGCCACATAGGAAAAATCATTACCAAATCATAAAGAATTGGCGGTGGCATTTGATTTTTCATTTCACTGTGCCAATGTTTTTGGCAGATTTGGCAGAACAGCAAGTTTTTGCAGACGACTTCCTCGCGCCGCGTCCCATCCCCAATACATAAATGGGTAAAGGGATAAGGTAGTCCTGTTTTCAGCCTCCTCCTAATATCAAGTTTTGTTTCCCACTTCTCATCCACAGATTTGGGCTCCACTTGCGTGAAGATGGCTTGTGTAAACCCAGTCCAAATGCCCTTGTCGGCATCGTACCTCTTGGTCCTTCTCCGTCCACGGCTGCTTGCTCGGGGCTATTGAGGCGGTTTTTGTTACTGATGTCCCCTCTTGGAGCCATCCTCTCCAATCGCCTGCTCCCCCTCTCTCGGAGATCTTGGAGACTCTGGCCTACTCCCTGCCTCGTTGTCTAGCTACAATACTTTGGACTCCTTTTCGGAACCGGCCACAATAATGTCTGCCGCTCGTCCATCCCTTGGTCGATCCTCTCTGGTTGGAGCTGCTGCGAGGACGTCACCTTCATTCACATCCTCCGGCGTCTCCCCCTAAAGGAGTGGCATCCACTCTCCCCTGTTGGAGAGGCTAGCCTCCTTGTCTATCCAACAGCTTCTCTCATCAAACGTGACAGTAAGACTCCACACAATCGGATGCCTCCTTGGGTCAAAGAGCCGGTACACTTTGCTTCCGCTCTCATACCCAAGGAATATACACCGGCGGGTATACCGGTCTAGCTTGCTCCTTCCTTCATGTGTTTGCACCATTGCATGTGCAACACAGCCAAATATGCGGAGATGACCCACCGCCTGCTTCCTCCCGCTCCACACCTCTTGTGGAATCTTCCAAGCCTTGCTCTCATCGTCCTTTGGCGGCTTGGTTGGTGTGAGATTCATGATGTATGCCGCTGTCCGTGCTACCCCCGTCCAATGCCATTGTGCAAGGCCGGCGTTGCTCAAGATGGATCGCACCATGTTAAGGATTGTACAAATTTCTCTCTCTATGATACTGTTCTACTGCGAGGAGTGTGGAGTTATTTTTTGCCATTCAATCTCCTTGCTCCTCATCTACCCAAGGCAGCCCAAATATTCACCACCGTTGTTGCTCCAAAACACCTTCACCTTCAACTCTGTTTGTCGCTTAACATCTACCACAAACTCTTGCATGCATGCGAGGACCACACTCTTCCTCTTTATGGGATAGTGGTAGAGTTTGCAGCTATGGTCATCAATGAAGATGTGAACGTAGCAAGCTCAACCAATAGAGCTTTCAATTGGTCCACACACATCTATTATTACCACTGCCAACTTTTCCAATGCACGTGTTCCCTTGGCCATGAACGAATGTTCCGTTGCTTTACCAACAACACAATGCTCACACATGGTCTCCTTGGTTGCATCCAGGCCCCTGATTTGGAGACCTTGTACCACCTCCCTCTTTGCCATCTCCTTTACCGTTGATGGAGAAATGTGGAAAATTAGTTGTGTCAAAAGTCTAGGTCCACATCATCCTGTGTTGCAAGGTTGGCAGCGTCGGACCCCGTCCGACTGCCGAGGATCTTGGCACGTAGCAGGTACAGGTCATCCTCCCTCTTGGCATGCACAATCACCTGGCCTTTGCCCTCCTTGCGGATGAGGGCCTCCTTCTTTGTGAAGAGCAACTCAAGTCACTTGTCAATAATATGGCTGACAGAGAGCGGGTTTGCCCCGAAGTTGGACATGTGGAGCACATCGTAGATTGTGCTTGTGAATAATTTTCCATCCACCATTAACTCAATACGCACATTCCCCTCACCGACGAACATCTCTATTTTTCCATTGGCCATCGTCATGCGTCTCTCCGGGGCACCGTAGGTGATAAATGCCGCCCTGTTGTATTGCGTGTGGAGGCCTGATCCAGAGTCAAGGACAAGAACTCCCGGATCCTTCAAGTCGGTGGAGCTGTGCGCCATGAGGGCTTTCTCATCCTTCTTCCCACCCCCTTGTGACCAGCCTGACTTCTTCTTCGGGAAGTTTCATGCATAGTGGCTCTCCTTGCCACAGTTGATGCACTCCCCTTTCCTGTCACCCCACTTGGTGCCCTTCCCCGCACTGTTCCAGTTGTCGCCTCGGCCTCCACCTAGAGGAAAAATGGTATAGGCAGAACTTGATGTAGCTGCACTCTCTCGACCACCACGCTGCATCCACTTGTTGCGGATGTACTCAACAACCTTTGAGAACTTCAGCTCATAAGAAGGCTAACCACCCACAACTATGGTCATGGGAATCCAACTTTCTGGCAAGACCAAGAGGAGGATCATAGCTTGCAGCTGAAAGTCGGCCTCCCAACCAGTTTCTACACACTCCACTATGAGAGACTCAATCTGCTGAATGATCTCCATGAAGTTGTCCCCCTCGTTGGTTTGGAGGGTGATGAGCCGTTTGAAGATGAAGAGCTGATTAGCCAGGTTTCTTGACCGGTAAATAGAGCAGAGCATGGACTATGCTTTTGCGGTCAGGGTGCATCCTCGGATGTGCCCAAGCTGTGGCCGGCATAACACATACACAAGGAGCACCAATGCCTTTTTGTTTCACTTCTTGAATGCCTAATTGTCCTCCAGTATTGCAGATTCTGGAAGAGCCGTCCATTGTTGTCAAGGAAGACCTCAAACTGCCACCTCCATAAGGTGAAGCCTGTCCCATCAAACTTAAGGACACCGAGGCTGCTCTCCTGCTCGTTGATGGCCATGCCTTGCTGCTAGAAGCGTGAAATCAAGCTGACTTGGGACCCCTTAATCTTGTGGACCCATAACCCTTTGTTGGCCTGAGGGTGAGTGTGAACCCTGGAGGATCCCTAGCAGTGGCTGTTTCATACTACCAAGAGCTTTTGTAGAGGCTTGAACTGTAGAGGCAACTAGTTCCAAGGATGGTAGAACACTAGAAAGAGAGAGTGGCAATAGTTTTGGCCTGAATTCACTAGGAATGAACTCTTACTCCAGGCTCACAAGAAGTGGAATTTTATGGCCACTGATCTAAGCTTTCCATAACACCAAAGAATGCCAGATTTGAAGCTTCCTACCAGATTCTACGACTTCTAGAGTGTCCCTTGGTAGGCTATCCTTTTTCCCACCTAGGAGTGTAGCCCTTCCTAGATTCCTCAGCTTGCTTCTAGTAGGTGGAAAGGCATCCAGAAGACCAGGACACCTCTAGATACCTTGTAGACCAAGCTACCCCTTCTAAAAACTGACCCACATTCCTAGACTTTCTCCTAGCCTTCTAGATATGTACTCTAGGATTCTATAAGGTGAGCCAACATCCTGGCACCCATTTTCCACCTCCCTCAAGGCAAGTCAGAAATCGAAGTTGTAGGACTTGAACCTGAGCCCGTGCTACTAGAAGAAACTCTTACCACTAAGCCACTTGGACTGTCTTTTCAGGGCTCCTTTTCGAACTTGGTCCTGCCATGGTGAGGAGCGCAACTCCAACATAAACATCCCGATAAAAAATTCACCGCTAGCACGGCATACCGCGTGTACCTTTCATGTCAGATGGGAATTTAGTATGGAGGAGATAGACCGGCGGATCAAACTGATGGTCATTGGTGACCGTCACCTATTCTGCGAGTGGTTTTTATGAGCAGGTGCTCGTCCTTTCTATTTGTGCTTTCTGTTCTTGTCTGTCGTGGCGACTGCTCAGGACATCACCTTGGACAAGTTTTCCCTACATAAATATAGAATCAAAGTTAATGCGCTGGTTCAGGGCTTTTTCATGCTCCACAGAAACAACTCAGAATGTCCGCCACGCATGGAGTATTATCTTTTTCTTGATCCCTTATTAAAAGGTGAGGGTAGAGTAGTAGTATTACTTTATATTTCAAAAGCTTCAAGGTCAATTTCAGTTTGAATTCTGCAACGCTTTACAATCCATGTCCACTTCCCAGACTTCATTATGGATATGCCATCGTTTTGTACTATTGTTGACATGCGTCCGGTTGTATACATGAGGAAGGACTCAAGTCAAATTTCTGTTTCCGTTTATGGGCATTTTTTTATTTCAACTGCAAGATGCCTCAAAACCGGGATGTAGAACAATCATGCCACATTTTCCCATTTCAACGCGAGTTTTGTGTCAAAGCAATGTGACATGCATGTTACATCGGAGTGATAATGCTAGCATTTTTGCACCACAGTCACAAACCCATCTATTGAGGGGTTTGCAACTATGACGGGAAGGGTTCGATAGTGTTTGCATGGAGATTCCGAGGCTCCCCATGCATCAAAAGAGGAATTGCTGGGCCCTACTATAGCAGGGCCGATTAGGAGTCCGTGCATTCAAAGAATCCATTATCCCGAATGTAAATTAGTGTAACGAGTCAGCTCTCCAACTCCTGCACGAAAGTCGTCGTTGGAGTTTGTCGAATGGCATGTAGATTTGGCTAGAGGGTTTTTTCCCTCCGCTTCGCTCTTGGGGGAAATTATCATCAACGAAACGTACAGGGAGACTTGAATAATTCAAGTTCTAGGAGGCCCATCTCCGTTTTACCTCACCCCCTCGTTCAGGGTCTCAAACGAGGAGGGTATTACCTGTAACTTGTGAGTTGGCACGAGATTTTCCACCTTAGAAACTCAGAGTTCCTCACAAAAGAACTTGATCTTTGCTTTTCACTCATCACCGTGAAATCATCACGTACAAGGCACAGTCAATCATTTTGTGCCGAATTTTCTTGAGCACACCTTGCTCTCGCTTTTGCTCTATCCCTCGTCCTCGGGTGAGTGAGGGCACGAGACTACAAGCCTCGACCCTCAAGGCCTCGCAACCTCCTGGCTACCAATCGAGCGATGAGCTTGATCCGCGGCCAGCAGGTGGCCGGCCGACTCCCGGCCAGTCACCTAGTCGGTTGCCGGCTGTCCATCCGATTGGCAGCTAACTGGCTGGAAGCCAGCGAAGGGCTGGTTGCCAGCCAGCCCTCACTGTTGCGAGAGATGGTATCCAACCACCTCTTATTTCGGCAAGGAGGGAGGGCTGAACCGACCCTCTCGCTATATTTCTCTCCACTTATTATGATTTGCCCCAGTGTATAAACAACAAGTAGGATTGCCACATAGTGAGTCCACAACATTGTGAAAGAAAATTAATAGTTTTGTTCACCAGCTGAACATGAACACCTGCATGGCACTTGGACCTTAGATGTAGCTTGTCGGTCAGCACGGCTAGCAGCCTCCCCCCTTTAGGCTAGAGCATTCATGCAAGAACCATGTTAGATGTCCATAACCTCCTATGATTGCTGTACATGAATACCATCCATGAGGGATGTTCACTATTGTCACATTCATACGGTACTAGGAAATCATCCCAGTCATTCATGGTGGGGTCTACGTACATGCGGAGCATGTGTTCCAGAGTGTGATTCATGTGCTCAGTTGTTCCTTTATTTTGAGGACAAAATGCTGCAAAAAATGTTTGCCAGAACTTACTAGCAAAATTTCCATCTTGATTGGAGATGATGCGCAATGGCCAGCCACGGTACTTCACGACATCCTCAAAGAAGAGATGAACGGTCTCCGTAATATCTACATAAGTGATTGTAGGAATGAAGTGTGTCATCTTTTTAAGAAGTTCGACAGCCACTGTTATTGCATCATGGCCACGGACCATGTCCAAAAGACCAGTAAGAATTTTCATGCTGGTGAACTCCTTTGGAGCCACAGGGATGGGAATGTGTTAGAGGAGTCCAACATCCATTTTGTTACTAGCCGTGTTCCAAAGACATGGATCACATGTTATGTAATGTTTGCAAACATACGCACTCCAGCTTGGCCACCAATAGTGGTCCGAGAGTGCCTTTTCGGTCTTTTAATCTCCCACATGACCTGCAACCGGCGGGTCGTGGAATATGGAGATAATCTTTGCTCTAAGGTCTCTTGAGTCCTGCATAATGACTTGATCTCCTTGCCATAATATTATTGCGACTTCCACCGATCCATGTCTGTCCGGATTCTGAGAGTCCACAAACCAAGAATTCACAGAGTATCCTATCCGGATCCTGTTTACAAAGATTTTATAGTGGATAATCTCTAGCGGTGGTTGTCTGAGGGGTACAGGGGGTTCTCATGTTTACATTCTAGCTCTCGTAATGGCCATAAAACAACCACCGACCTTGGGAGTTGCTTTAATTTCCACAAGCTATCGACTTTGTGGATTAGCCGGGTTGATAAGACCTAGCCGATAGTTTTATGTGATCAGGATTCGTCTCAGGTATCCACTCTAATGCGCTTGTCGTCTTGACAGGTTTGGTTGCTTTTTAGAAAAACACCAATGGCTTATGATTGGTCACGACTGTCACACCCCCTCAGCGTCCTCGAGGTAGCAACGTCACATAATGAAAGCGTGTACCACTGCAAGGAGCTCTTGATCTGTAGTCATTTATTGCATCTCTGCAAGGATGAGGTTCTGGCTCTCATACGCATCTCGATAACCATTCTGCACGACGACTGCTCCAAGTCCTAATACCGATGCATCATACCAATCCTCCCATGGTTGCGATAGACCCGGAAGAGCTAAAACAGACATTGTGGATAGAAGCTCTTTGACTTTGAGCAATTCATTCTTACAATCAATTTTCTATTCCTAATGCACTTTTAGCGGAGCTACTACTGTTGAATATACTGGCATAAACTGTTGTAAGTAGTTTACAAGGCTGAGGAAAGACCGAAGCTGCCCAATTTTTTTTGGGTATGGTCCAAAAGTCCATCACGGGTTGAAGCTTTTGTGGATCAACATGGATACTGTCCCTGTCGACTATGTATCCAAGGTATTCAAGCTCATCTTGTGGAAAATTGCACTTGCTCAATTTCTTTTAGAATTTATGTTCCCAAAGGATTGCAAGAACTTCATACAATTATTCTATATACTCTTTCATTGACTTGGAAAACACCAAGATATCATCGAGGAAAACCAAGAAAAACATACCTAGTTGCTTGGCAAACCTTTGGTTTAATTGTCCTTGGATGGTTGCGGGGACATTTGTCAGCCCAAAGCACAATAACCAGAACTGATAGTGTCTCATGTGCGTTCAAAATGCTGTTTTGGACACAGACTTTTGTGTTGCGGATTTGATGGTATCCCTGAGAAAAAACAAAGGATGAAAAGATTTTTACCATGTGCGGTTGGTCAAACAGGTCTTCAATCCACAGTAAGGGGAATCAATATTGTTGAACATTTTTTTTCCCCTCGTTTAATGTTGTAGGATGGACCAGGAATGCTCTACCCCTTGTGGAGGTATGACCCATGGATCTGCTGTGGTATGACTCAACTATGCTCTATGTTGTCTGAGATATGACCTGTGAGTACACCATGTGGGTGAGTGATTAACTTAGCCATTTTGTTGATTTGGCCAAGTGAGAGGTCATGAGTCCAATCATGGCCCGGTGCACATCTTGTTTGTTATGAAAGCTTCCAAGAAAGAAAGTCCATATCTTCATTGAAGCTACATGGTTGGTCTGTCACCTTGACACTAGGATGCTAATGTGTCAAGCCCACAGCGCAAGTCTATTGGTGATGTGGCTGGGTCAAGCCACTCCCCAGGAATGTGCTTTTAAGTTCTAGGACTGGACATGCAGCTATAAAAGGACTTGTCTTGCATGCTGATCAATGAACTCTTGCTTGATGCTCTCTTGCATATTGACAACTTGAGCTCTTCTTGAGATGTCATGCTAAGGCGATAGTACTCTTGAAGGTGAAGTGTATGCCGGATTACGTTTCAGGTGCATGACACATGTCAACAAATGAAGAAGGTGTAAAATCTTTGTCAGCTTTTTTGGTTCGGCGGCTCCACTGCAAGATGTGGTTTACTCTGTAGCTAACAAAGGGTTATGGGCCCACTCCTCTGGTTAGAGAAGTTTCACATACGCAACCGCTAAATTCACAAGTAGTGAGAGCGCCTTCGCTCCAACCCAAACTCTGTGTTTGTATGTAAATCATCAGCCGGAGGGGAATGCAACACATCTACAAATTTCCACCTTGGGAGCTGACATCATCCTACATCAGCCTACATCTGCTCGCATCAGCCAACGTGAACAGGGCAAGCACTTGCCTCTTCTCACCAACAGCCAACAATGGCCTAAAAAACAGGTGCATTGGCATCAACAACAGGTGCAGCAGCTGAAGCATTTGTATTTGTAGGGATGGCAGGGACAGGGGAACCAGGGAACCATGTTCTCATGCTCAAGTTTGATGGAGAGGTTTTTGCACTCTTGAAGTGGCAATTTGAGATCATCATGGACAATAGATACTTGTTAGGATATTTTGATGGGACTATCCCAGCACCAAAGGAAGAGGGTGCTGACCTTGTGGCATGGGTTAAGCTCAACAAGAAGGCTATTGCCGTTCTTCTGTCCTCCATACAACCCTCAGTTCTTTTGTAGATCAGCGGTTGTAAAGTGGCAGCCACTGTATACGCCAAACTAGGCAAGGTGTTTGAGTCCTCCTCACTTGCCAACCATCTTTTCATTCTACAGAACCTCATCAGCATGGGGCTTGGCAAAGGAGAGGATGTCTTTGCCTTTATGGAGACGTTTGAGACGCTCTTGTAACAAGCCACTGACATGGGGTGGAACCTAAAATCCAATCCTACACGCTATGATATTTCTGATGACGCTACCGGAGAGCTCGGGTCCCATGATCACAGTGATTGGAGAGTGGTCTGAAGAGCAAGTATCCTACACAACCATCTCGGAGTATGTGCGCAATGAAGCCATGCGTTGTAGCAGTAATGAAGCAGGCATGGTTGTATTTGCCTCATGGAGCAGCGGCACTTTCCGCAAGACCTCCTCCTCTGGGTACAAGGGAAACAACAACTCTGGCAACATTGGAAGGGGTCCAAAGCGCCAAGGAAACTGCCACAACTGTGGTACGGCTGGACACTGGGCTCGGGAGTGTCAGGAACCCAAGAAGGAGGGAGGAGACGAGGATGAATGACGGAGGGGAAATGGTGGGAAGGATCCCACAAGCTTGATGGCTGAGTGTGCCTTCAATAAAGGGAGGGCAATACTCAGGCCACGAGCTTACAGCCTTGAAGAGAGACTTTATCTCTCTTGCTCCATGCAACAAGAACTTCAGAGTCGTCAACGGCAAGGTTGAGGCAGCAGATTGGATTGGTGACAAGCTGGTCACAATGGGTGTCAACGGTGTGGAATCCTACCTTAAGGTAGAGGGGGTAGTCTACTTGCCCTCCTTCACAGCCAACCTGCTCTCCGTCTCTAAAATTACTGACCATCACATGAAAGTTGTCTTTACAAAGAAGGAAGCACTAATAGTCCCTACCAAGGACATCAACATGTCCTACTCTGCCAAGGAGGTTGTTGCACAGGTTCCTCGCGTTGATGGAATCTACATCTTGCAGACCAAAATGACAACATCAACGGCTGAATCTTGGGCGGGCATTGATGATGAGGAGAACAGCGACACTGATTTTGATGACAAGCGATATGTTGGAGTAGCGGAAGTAGTGGTAGCAGAAGATCTGGCAACAAAACCACAAGCAAATACAGCCATCGGGGATGTTCATTCTAGCCAGTGCACATCCTCTGAGAACCTGTGGCACAGGTGCTTTGGGCACGTGGCTCGTAGCACAGTGCTTCTTATGGGAAAGCAGGAGCTAGTGCGTGGGATGGAGCTAGGTGATGAGGCAGAAGAAGCCGGGATCTTGTGTGAGCCATGCCTTCAAGGCAAGGTAAATAAGAAAAACTTCAAGCGCAATGGTACTCGTGTTCTCGCACCCCTTGACCTCATCCACTCTGACCTTTGTGGTCCCTTTTGCATACCGTCCAATGGAGGCAGTAGATATTTCCTCACATGCATCGACGAAAACAGTCACAAGGTCTGGATATATTTTCTCAAAATGAAAAGCGAGGTGAAGGAGAACCTATAAGCCTTTGTCGCTATGGTTGAGCGGCAGACTGGAAAGAAGGTGAAGGCATTCAGGATGGACAATGGGGAAGAGTATGAAGCCTACACGGAGTGGCTCAAGACACACGGCATTGAACACAAAAAAACTACTCCGTCCTCACCTCAAAGCAACTGCGTAGCAAAGAGTATGAACCAGACCCTCCCGGGCATGACAAAGTGCATGCTCTTTGACACCAAGCTGCCTCCTAGGTGCAGGGCTGAAGCAGCACGCACAGCTACCTATCTTGTGAACCTCACATCTACAGCAGCCCTACAAAGGAGAGGCAAGAAGAAGCAGACACAGCAGTTGAAGACGCCTCAAGAACCATGGTCAGGCAGGAGGCCGGACGCCTCCCATCTCAAGGTGTTTGGTTGCACCGGCTTCGCCAAGGTCCAGGCGGGTGAGGGTCCTGGAAAGCTTGATTCAAGAGGACAAAAGTGTATTTTCATCGACTATGACACCTCGAACAAAGCTTATAGACTGTGGGACCGAGGAGCTAAGAAGGTCATCCGCAACAAAGACATGGATTTCCACAAAAGTTCTATGAGTAAGGGAGAGCTTCTCGAACTTCAGAACAATCCAAAACAGGAAGAGTGGCTCACACGTCTCGAGGAGGGAGACAAAGTACCAACACAATTGCATTGACTGGGTACTACAACAGGGAGAAAAGCTGATGACGATGACTTGGAGGAATCAGACTCCGATTCCGATGTATCTGATCCTCTAGACCGTGAGGAGGATACCTCTCCCATCATCAACGACAAAACAGACCTCCAGCTTCTACATCAACAACAATAGCCAGCAGGTCCAAGAAGCAGTTCACGTCTCAAAGTTCCTAGGCAGCACTACGACGTGGAAAGGGGTGATGGGACAGGCTTCAACTATTCGTTCCTAGTTCAAGAAGAACCAACGTCTGTCATACAGGCACTCACGAAACCTGAAAAAGCTGAGTGGGGTGAAGCAGTTTGCAGTTAACTCAACTCCATCGAGGAGAATGGGACATGGATGCTGGTGGACAGACCTGCGGGCGCTCACATTGTGGGATCCAAGTGGGTGCTAAAATTAAAAAGGAAGCATGATGGCAACATAGACAAGTACTAGGCATGGGTGGTCGCAAAGGCGTTCTCTCAACGACATGGCACAGAGTACGATGATATATTTGCTCCCGTTGTGACATTTGCCTCCATCCGGTCAATGCTCTCCATTACTGCTGCCAAGAACATGGAGGTCTACAAGATGCATGTCAAGGCGACCTCTCTTTACGGCAAACTTGACAAGGAGGTACTGATGGAGGTTCCAAAGGGGGTTGATGATTTCAAGGGCAAGGTGTACAGATTGGTGAACGCGCTCTATGGGCTAAAACAAGCGCCAAGACTTTCGTACCAGGAGATGGATACATTCATGGCCAAGGATTCCTTCATGCACTACGACAGTGACCCTATCATATACGTGCATGAGAGTGACTTGTTGGTTGCCTTGTACGTTGATGACCTGATTCTATGCTCTTCTTCAACGCAATTGCTAGACGATCTCAAGGGGTAGCTAAGTAGTAGATTCTAGATGAAGGACATGGGTCCTCTTGACTTCTACCTTGGAATTGCCATCAAGCGTGACTGAGTATCAGGTACCATCAGCCTAAATTGGACGAAGTACATAAACTCCATCCTCCAACGATAGGACATGAAAGATTGCAAGCCTGCCACCACACCCATGAGCTCAGAGTGCAAGCTCTCCTCCTCCATGTCCCCATCCAATGAAGCAGAGAAAACTGACATGCTGGGCATCCCACATCAGTTTTTAGTGGACAGTTTGATGTATGCCATGGTCGCCACCCGACCAGATATAGCGCATGCTGTTGGGCAGGTGAGCCGGTTTGTGGCCAATCCAGATCCACTTCAGTGGCAGGCTGTGAAGCGCATCATGTGCTATCTTCAGGTGACACAACGCGTGGGGCTCTATTTTGGAGGCATCACTGGATCCGCGTAACTCCATCTCATGTGCTACACGAATGATGGTTGGGGAGGGAATATGAATGAAAGAAAATCTACCTCCGGCTTCGTGTGTATGTTGAATGGAGGCGCAGTCAGTTGGGCCAGTGGCAAGCATGAATGTGTCTCTTTGTCAATAGCTGAAGCTGAGTACATCGCTTTGGCTGAGGTGTGTAAAGGGATGCATTGGCTACAAAGCTTGCTATCTGAGATTAAGGTACCATAGGCAATGGCGACGATCATCAAGATTGACAACATGAGCGCGATTGACATGTCCAAGAACCTTGTCCTGTCCAGGCATAAAAAGCAAATCAAGATCTGCTACCACTATTCTTGGAACTTGGTCTACAAGAAGATAGTGGAGCTCGAGTATGTCGGTACCAAGCTGAACCGGGCTGACATGCCTAAAAAGCCTCTGGACAAGGATCTCCACCAGGCAGGCAGGCAAGGTATCAGCATGGTCAATTTAAGTGATGACGAATGATGATACTCACTGACGGAAGATTCAAGAGAGAGATTTGATGAACATTTTCACCCCTTGTTCAGTGTTGTAGGAAGAATCAGGAATGCTCTGCCCCTTGTGGAGGTGTGGCCCGTGGATCCGTTGTGGTGTGACTCATCTATGCTCTGTCTCATGTGAGATATGACCTGTGAGTACAACATGTGGGTGAATGGTTAACTTAGCCATTTTATTTATTTGACCAAGTTAGAGGTCATGAGCCTGATCATGGCCCCATGCACATCTCGTTTGTTTTGGAAGCTTCCAAGAAACAAAGTCCAGAGCTTCTTGGAAGCTACATGGTTGGTGTGTCACCTCGACACCAGGATGCTGATGTGTCAAGCCCACAGCGCAAGTCTATTGGTGATGTGGCTGGGTCAAGCCACTCCCCAGGAATGTGCTTTTGAGTTTTAGGAGTGGAAAGAGAGTTATAAAAGGAATTGTCTTGCATGCTCATAAATTAACCATTCATTGATACTCTCTCATGTATTGACAACTTGAGCTCTTCTTGAGATGTAATGCTAAGGCGATAGTACTCTTGAATGTGAAGTGTATGCCTGATTAAGTTTGGGGTGCATGACACATTTCAACGAAAGAAAAAGGTGTAAAATGCTTTGTGAGCTTTTTCAGCTTTGCGGATTTTTTTCCAGAGGTGGTTAGCCTAGTAGCTAACAAATATTTCACCGTCAGCTTGTTAAGCACCGGGTAGTTCATGCACATGCATAAACCATCCTTTTTATATACAAAAAAGATGAGCATATTGTACGGTGAGCTTTTCAGCACGACTCACCTTTTTGTAAGGTACTCTTTGATTTGGCATTTGTCCTCTTACCTTTTTGTTGGACTAAGGTGATACATGGTCATGAACAGAGGATCCGCCTCGAGCTCGAGAAAAATTTTATGGCCAATGTGCCTTTCTTGTGGAAGCCCAGCCGGTGGCTCTTGGGATACGTCCGAGGACTCTGCCAATAGACATTTGATGCGTTGTAGCATGTCTTCCTTCACGTCGCCCTCCACTTTCTATTGCTGAGCCACGAAGTCTTGAAAACCTTGCGAAAGACTTCATTTCACTAGCATCACGGACAAGCTGGCATGAAAATTCAGTTGGGCTGGTGTCAATTTTATACTCAGAATCAACCTAAAATGATATTGGATTTTTTGAAGGATCAAGCGTTTTGATTCAAAGAAAACTAAATCCTTGTTTTTATGGAGCCAAAGATCACCTAGCACCATGTGGAACGGATAAAGTGTTCAAGATTTTCCCCTCTGTCTGTCCAAGTGCGGCGCCGTGAGGCATCGGCGAGCCGCCAAAAAGAGGAAAATCCTCGTAATTGGATATAGAGGCTTGAGGATTGCTTGGATCCTTAAATGGAGGTTGTCCCTGAAATTTGACAAGTCGCTCAATCCAGTGGAAGTTGTTTTACCAGTACCAGAAAAATAACGAGGGAGATATGGGTGTCCAAAGTTGATTTTCCCGATGTCAGTATTGCAGTTTGTTACTGGGGGACTCCGAGCCAAAATCCTGGCTCGGATTCCGAAACTCAGTAGTACAGTTTGTTAGTCGGGGGCTTGGTCAAAGTTTTGACTGCAGGTCTGCGAACAGGTTTCGAACGACATCAACCCCCATCACCAAACTCGATGATTAACTTATCAAAACAGACCACAAAGGCGCGAGGGGAACCACCACTACGTATAGGGATATCTGCACCTCCAGAATGGCATTTTGATGGGTCCCTGATGTGTGAGGGCGCCTTGGTGGGTGACGTGGTGCGCGCCGCCGACTGAGCGGCTGGTTTGGCGTACTGCGCTTCTGCTAACCTAGCGGGAGCTACGGTGATCCAAATCACACACAGTTTGGTGGGTTGCGGAGCTCATAATTAGCCTTGCAAATATTCAGATCATGTTGATGGCCTGAAAGTACTGCAAAATTGTATTATTCCCTTTGCAAAAGTGACTTTCTCACAATTCCCTTCCACTCCTAGAAACACAGCATGAGGCGACCGGAAAGCTCACGCTTAGACTTTGAACTCATGCCAGAACAGAAAGCCATGAACACCAAGTGTATACCCGTTGGGGCACGTTGGAATAGCCTCCATCCGGGAGCCGGTTTCTGACATGAAGAAGGTTGAGTACCTTCAATATGAAACTCGGTGCGTACTGTTGAAAGTTATATATTGCTTATCAATCATGGGTACAGTATGGTTGTCACTAACGACAACTGTGCCATTTGATGGCTCATATTTAGGCCACTTATCGGGTAAAGCCAAGGCTAATAAAGGCGTCATTCCCTCCACTGTCAGATAGTCTGTTTACGGGAACATCAGCTAGGTGTCTTTTGAATTGCATCGTCATGTTTCTTCCACTCTTCTCAGGGAATAGGTCGAAGATGGTAAGCCGAGTTTGTGGTAAACACAAAAATGATACGTTGAACGCTGTAATTTGCATTATTCACCCACTTGAGTCCACATCTTGTGGCTACGTGTGAATTCGACGAGCACCTTCCAAACTTAAAAATTGACTAGGTTGGAATCATCGACCACAGGTACCGCAGGCGTGATTGAGCTCATTCCTTGGAGGATGTTTACTTCGAGCACTACTTCACACAACTCTTCCATAGTGGTCAGTTTTTCCACTTTAAATTTCCTCATCTGAAAATATGAACCCACACTAGTGATCCAGTTTTATCCCCGAGTGGTCCTTACTAACATCATTCAACAATAGGCAAAACTCGCACCACGGCCCTTTCTGTTTCCACAACCAAGCCCATTGCCGCGGCTGCGGCCTTGTCCACGACTCTTTCCGTGCCTTCTTGCTGCACCATCCCTATGAGGTGCCACAACTGTGGCAATGCCGCGGCCTCTTGCCCACCACCAGCAGCCTCAGCCTGACCTCTAAAGTGACCAGACTGAATGCTGTGGCAGAGTCCATTGCAGAATGCTCTATCGCAACGTTCACGTCCAACCTACAGCTTGTCATTATTGCGGCCATCCTTGTGATTGAGGGCCTTGTGCTCATCAGTCTTCTTAACAGGAAGGTTTATGGTTGCTTTCCCTTGATCCCGCCCCGCTGTCCAGCTGACCCCAAGTCCCTACGTCATCCATGGGCATGTCACGGCCTTGCTGTGCACCTAGGTTTGGTGGTGTATCTCAGTAATGATTTTGGTTCACCAAATACAATTCAACAATGTATTTGTGCAACTCCTTCCAGCTTGTCCAAGCCTGACCTGTTGCCTTCATGGTGGTCTTGTCCTTCAGCTTCTCACCGGCGAGATCGTCATACAAGTACACCTGTAGCAAGAACTCCAGGTACTTGAAATTTTGGATCCTATCTCCCTCGGTGAAGCTCTTGGCTCCCTCTACGAGTTTGGTGAGCTCGCTCAAGTAGGCCTCAAGCGAGCTACCCAACTGTCTGAAGTTTTTGATCTTATGGAAGGCACATTGAGTCTCCTCACAGTGGGTGCAATTCTTACGCATGATTACACACAAAGCCTCCCACAGCATGGGCTGGCACTTCAGGTGTGGTTGCTACGCAATCCACTACTTGACCACGTATTTTAAGAGATTTTCCTCAAGTGGTGTTGTGGCAAGTCACCCTAGTGACCGAGTGGAGCCTTGTGGATACACAGAACATGCTTCATACGATTCAGCCAACTGGTTAGCTTCATGCCCTTATGGAAGATCTCCGGTTTTTGGAGTAAGGCATTCGTGTTGGCACTTGCAACAACTGCTCAAAATATCACTTGAATGTTTACAAGTTCAGCATAACCCTTTTCCCTGCCAGTTGACTATGTCAATCTCCATCAGAGTAGAGGTCTCTGTCAGTTGTGACTTTCATCCATCACAATATGAATTCTCCGTTTTGTATTCCTTCATGTGAGGATTGCATTTGACAACGTTGATACAATAAGTTGTTACAATCACCTGTAGAAGGTTGAATTGGATGCCCAATTTTTCCAATGCCTACTGTATTGCATGATTGAGGACAGTTTTGTGATGAAAAACACATTTCAGGGCCAATATCAGTACCAGTGATGATTTCACACAGACACAGTTTATACTATGCCACGATGAAATGCTGTAACAATTATTATAGCCTGTACCGCACGTTGGACTTCTTTTCACCTTCCATGAATGCGAGAGAACTGAGAATACAAAGTCTTTCCACTGATCTGTCAGAGTCAGGGAATTTTGCCATGTTGGATGAATTGTCTCAAGAGTTAGAAAACCTATGGTCGATGATGCGGGAGCAGCTCCGTGAGCCACTGATCTGATGTCCTTGATGTTGTTGGATGTCCTTTGGATCAGTTCTGTTCCACAAAAAGGTGAGTGTGCAAGGTCAATTTTGCTGTTGTTGTTGTGGACCCCTGAAGCAGTGAAGTACACCTCTATATTCTCCAGCCACGCCTGTAGTGTTTGCCCCTTCAAATTTGTGGTATCAAATGTTTTGGGAGTATTATCTGGATTTGAGTTTCACTTTAGAGGCGGGTGTTTCTCTCAATGAGCACTGCTTTCCCCGTGCACAAGTTTGAAACTTCCTCCATTTTAATGTTGGGTTGTTGAAGCAGATGGTTGTTCAGGATTTCACTGCTAGGAATTTCTGGCAAATGTCGTCATTGATTGTTGCCTTTTTTCTTCTGCCTGTACTCCTGGCTCCAGGTTTCTGTCCAACGAAAATCAGCAGAGGTGAGGAATTTAAAATCTGGATGGGTACATCACCAGATTGATTGTTGACATTGTTCTTGCACCATTTGTTGGAAAGCCTATTGTGACTGTTGTTGCTGCTGCTTGGAGTCTTTAGAGAGTGCTGTGACTTGCTTACTGCTTTCCCTTCACCATGTAAGTCTTTGCAAGGTTATCACTGTTTTTTTTTTTTTGGTGTGTGGTGTGCTTGCTCCTTTTACAGTTGTCTTTGAAAGGCTGGAATCTTTGTTGAAAGCTTCAGGAGAACAGAGATGAGCAGAAAAATCTTGCAAGGTTGTTGCATAGGAATGAAGTCGTCAGCTACTCCTTCACCTGGTTTCTAAATACAGGAAATCACTTCAAGTTTTCCTGCATATCAAAGGGAAGTGTTTTTGTGAAAGGAATCAAGACAGTGAATAATTATATTCTAATGAGGAAATTATGATATGAAAAAATGTGGTACTTGAGTAACTTGAAATGAGTAGAAATTGTAGTTCAAGTGACAGAAAATTCAATTCCATGTATAACAATGTGGAAACAGGAGTGAAAACACTAGGGGTTGGAGGCACTCAAGGTGAGCGACATGTGTGATGCTACATCATTAGTAGCTGGTTGAAGAAAATCTACCAAGAGGTCGGGTAATTTCCCGACTATTAAGCCATGTGTTCATGAAATTTCAGAGCTGACAAGAAATTAATCAATTTGTCTTGAACCATTGATATAGTTTGTAATAGTTCTATCAACCACTGTGGATGTTGGTCAAAGTTGACACAAAATTCTAAAACAGAGCAAAGGAAGTCAGGGAAGTTGTTCAGAATTCCCATAACCAGTTGGAGTAAAAACCCATAAGTGTCTGTGTGGCGTTCCAAGAATGTCATGACATTGAGTTATGGGAATTGTGTACGTCTGGGATGTCTTGAAGTATAACCTCTTGCGATCAATTCAACATCCCCTTTCATAAATTTATTTCTCTTTTTTATCCGTATTATTCTTTCCAAATCTGGGGGATGGACTAAAAATGTGAGACGTAGGCCTTCATAAGACTAGGTACACATAAGAAGTATTGCTGATGGAAAAGAGAGAAACAGGTTTTAAGGTACATTGTGTTGCAATTATATCATTTTAGGTACAAATATCCTTGCATGCATTGGTCCATCCTGCTTGGAGGATGCGCAACAGAAAGGTGCTGCAGGCATTGTCAAGTTTTGCTCTTGCCGCACCTACAGTCACACTATGTTTACCAGGTCAACAGCTTAAATTGTTCAATGTGGAGGGCTCTCTGGATTAAATAATACCACCTTGCTCAATTATTCATGACACTGGATGGATTCATTGAGTGCGAGCTCCAGATCTCACATTTGATGAGCATATCATCGGTCATGCTAGACCTTGGCTTTGCCAGTTTTCAGTGGGAACCAGGTGGCATGCCAATGAATTTTGTCAGAATGACCTGACTACGATGTGTTGACAATGCTGACACACCACACAACAACAAGGAAGTCTCCAAGCCTGATATTAGCAGCCAAGCAACTCCAATGCAAGAAATTTTCTAGCCCTAATGAACCAACTGAAAAGAGGGAAGCTACACAAGTTGTTCAACAATATTTTGTGTATGAAGTATGTGAAACATCATGTTTGCAGCAATGCTTCTATACTATAGTGAACATGAAACAATAGTATGGATATCTCCACCTAGGGGACAAGAACCAGCTACAGATCTTGTAGATTCAATTCACTTCAAAACCCATGAATGCATTGTGTGCAGCCTTGCAGCCTTGTTCTTTTTCACTTCTACACCACCGCTATCTTTCACATTCATTTTCATCTTGCCCCTTCCGACCTAAGTTGCCAGTTGCAAGCCAGGAACCCTCATTTGAGAATCTGAAAGTTATTATCTCACTATTTCTGTATTTCAAAATTCAATTTCTGTGTGTAGAAAAGCGTACATGCTGAAGAGGAACAATTCGCAATGCATAGTTTGACATGGGAAATTGGGAAACCTAAGAAATTTATAAACAGCTGTCATTTTACTTTGATGAAAAATGTCACCAAATCTTGAGCTCATGCATACAACGGAGAAAACTACTATGAGGTATCATTGAGGTGTTGATCACTCAATTCCATCAACACATGCAAATGTGCATTATGTGTGGCTGACATTAAAACATCTGCCACTAGTTTGAGAGGTTTTTAGAGTATTTATGTGCATCTTCTTAACAATGTAGTGTCTTCAAGAAGTTGAGCAAACGATGTTGAAGCATACAAACTGTTTGCAATAATCATGTCAATAATCCCAAAAGGTGGTAGAAGGTATCAGAATAATCTGGAGCAGAATGCTGAGATTCAAGACAGTTGGTCCTTACAGTCACAGCAAAGCATGCACACCAAATCCGGTTTGCGAATCTGAACATGGATTCGGATACGCGGATCAGATCCATTGCCTGGATTCGGGTTTGTGGATCCAAATCCAAGATTCGTGAATCCCAGTGGGTTCTCGAACCTTAAGGAATCCAACTTTTAGTGGGTAGTCAACATCATAAGGGAAGCACAAGTGACTTGCAAGCTTTCTGGTTTGAGGCAATTTTGTGATTTGTGTTCACATGTTAACATGCCCATTATAAAAGTATGTTCACATTGACATCACACAAGCAAAAGGAGGAACATGTTACCAATCAACTTCATGTCATTTTCCAAAAGCATGATGGCATGCCTGCCATAGAAAATTTCCACACTTGACACTAGCAAAATCAGTACCATGGCTTCTTACAAACACCCTTGCATGATGGCATGCCTGCCTTCCTAGCAATCCTACTCATCACTGCCATCAGAGCATGATCCCCACCATCACCCTCAGCATCACCACCAGCATTGTCCACGTTATCCATGACGTTGTCATCGTCTAGGCAGTCATCACCCTCATCCTCCTTCTCTTGCTGTGCAACATGTGCCACTCGGCGGAGGAGGTTGATACGCTTCTCCTCTTCCTCTAACTCCAGGGCAACATCGCCGTTGGGTGTGATGGGAAAATTGACAAGGAGAGGATCATTCATCCAAGAATTCAACAACATGAGGTTCTCAATGGTGAGGCCAAAAAGTGACTGGAGGAAATCAGTGATGACGTGGTGCCCGAGCGAGAAAAGACGCTCAGACAGAGTGCTGGTTTCCGGGACAGCAAACAAGTCCAACGCTGCGATGTGAAACAATGGAGAAATCTGCTCGTGCTTCCTCATGCACTTCATGGTGTTGCATGACCGGCCCCTCTTCACGTCCTTAGCCCAACACTCCACTTCCTTGTCCAACGAAGAAGGTTGGAGTGGCACTTGAGGCTCCTCCGGTCCAGCAAACATGTCGGCACTGGCATCCTCCAGGACACTGTGGTCCTTTCAAAGACGGTCACTTTGGCGGGGCTGGACCTGTCCAGCTGCAGCAATGGCACTGCCTTATGAGGCCTGGTTGTTGTTCTATGTATACAATGAGCAATCGCACATTAGACTCATGCACTAGCACCATTCTCATCAGAATAGTATGGAAAAATGTGTTTTATGGGATTGCAGTTTTACCACGCCCACTGGTGTGCTCGTTGAGGAGGATGTTGCTGCAATGTCACTGCAAGACTGAGAAGAGCCACCATCAGTTGCGGCTGCAGTTGCAGTGGTAGCAACAGATTGCACAGCTGCTGCAGCCGCAGCTTCCTCTCCCAGGTGTTGCATCACATTGGGGTTTTACGGGTGGAGGAGGTCGACGACCTTCAACTGCAGCTGCACGGCATTGCTGATGCCAACCTTTGGGTGCATGCGCTCGTACAAGCGTAGGCAAGATCTTGGGTCAATGGCTGTGGCCGGCACGTGGTGCTCGCTGCGCAGTTTTATGCACTTCTCCAGTTTTGTTGTTGTTGCGCAAATTGTCGTCTAGTCTCTCAGCATTCCCATGCCGCTTGCCCTTCTTCTTGGCCACCAGCGCCTTCACGTGCCAGACCTGCATCTTCTCAAGCAGTGATGCGTAGAACGGGATCACGAGGGACAGCGTGGGATAAGAAGAGCCAGATATGTTATCTGCGAAGCTCTTGAAAGGATTCAAGATGACAGTTACCTGGCCGATGCGTTCCCAATAGTCGAAAGATGGCTGCAAGCACGCTCCGTCATGGCTGAACTCGGCTAGCCAGTTCTCCAACACGTCTTTGATTGCAATCACGTGCTTGCACACGTTGAGTGGACTGTTCCAGCGTGTTTCCATATACGTACTTCATTCCCAGACTCCTTTACCACCTCCTGCAGCGACTCCTCTCTTGTTGGGGTCCTCATGACGTACACCGCGAAGCTTCAAACCTGCTGCAAGATGGATGCAATGCCTGGCTCCTTCAGCAAGTCACCAACCGCAAGGTTGATGACATGACCAAGGCACCAGATATGCCCGGCCTTGGTAAACGATTCGTTGTTGGGGACGATGTACGTGTCAATCATGACGTCGTTGATGGACTCATTTTCCACTGCGAGGCAGTACAAGCGCTCCCACAAGCCCCACTGCTGTAGCGCTCCCTTGAGCAAGTTGTAGAGGTTCTCGGCCGTCACACCTCGGACAATGACAGGAAAGGCGAGGGCAATGGTGCGGAATTTGTAGTTAGATTTGTTCTATTGCTTGGTGATGCTGAGGAGCTTGGTGTTGTTGATTGCATTCCACAGGCCAGTCATGAAACTAATGGCACTGGTCATGGCTCCCAAAAGTGTCTTGATGCGTGCACGGTACACATTTGCGGCGGTCTTGATGAGCCGCGCAAAGGTCATCCGTCCGGGGAGTGCAGCGGCAGGATCGGCATGTGCGAAAGCAATGGCAAGCCAGAATGAGTCCATGAAAGAAAAGGACAAGCTCTTGGCCACCAAGTGCTTCCACACGCATGCAAGGAAGAAATTCTTGGGGAAGATGAGGCCGACTCCATGGGCACCGCGGGCAACAGGTGCATTCTCTGGGTTGGCGGCAGCAACTTCAACTTTGGCGTTGGCTATTGCGCAGTGGGCCTGTTCCAATTTTGCGGCCGCGACCATGGCCTTCAACTGCACATGGCGATCCTTGTGCACCTTCCTAAGGTGTTTCCACATGGGGGACATGGCACCGTCTTTGGAAGAAATTGTGACTGGCTTGCTCGGATGCCGTGTGCACAGGAGGCACATGGCATGCGCGGGATCCATCCCGAGCTTCTTGAAGCAACCCCACACAAGGGTGTCTTGGCGCTTGCGTTTTTTCCCAACATCGCCATCCTCGACTTCTTCTTCATTGTCCGAGTCGGCGTGATCCTCCTCGTGAGGGGGAGACGTGACATCTCCTGGTGGTGCATCGGTGGCCTCAACATTAGCCATGGTGGTGGGGATTTGTGGGTGCTAGCACAAGGAACTGAGCTTGCAGATTAGCTCTTGGAGTGAAGCCCGATACTCATAAGCGACCCGCTCTAACAACAAGTTGGAGGGAAATGGATTGTGGCACACGGAAGCTGGGGGGAGGGGAGGGGGGTAGGGGGTGGGAAAGGAATGGTCAAACATGGCATGGGGTTGTGCACCGAACACCTCAGAGTCAATGCAAACCTGGCAATTCAGGGCTGATGCTGAATCTATCCAAGGTTTTGGTCCACGTCGCCATGTTTCCATGAATCAAATGAAAACCTCATGGCCATGAGGTATCTCTTAGTGTGTTCAAGATAGGTCAAATGTACATGTGGATGGTTGTGGTTTTGCATGTTTGAAATGCTGCTGGTCGATGCCTTTCCTTGCATTCTTGGAGGCAGCCCATTGGCTGCAATTGCGCCTCAACCTGAGGGCTCACTGCACCGTTACATTCATTGCAAGAAGCCGCCGTGTGGTGAGCGAGCTGCTCTTGGATGCGTACAAGGATTTGTGCTTCCAAAACCTGACCGCAAGAGATTCAAACCCGCAGCGACAAATTTGGAAGTTTTTCCATGGTAACTCATGAATTTAATAACACAAATTACTTCTTGCAGAGTTTAGGAAATCTTGTACGTGTGGGAAAACAACAATTCCTCCACTTTGAACTGCAACATTCCAGCATGCTAGGGGATGTAGGCTGGTGCGGAATAACATAGCAGTGCATGTAATTCTTGAAGTCTCTAATGTTCTTTCATGAGTCCCATGTGTTATGCCATGCATCATAGCCCTGTCAATTGATGTGATTCTTTTTTATTTTTTCCTCAAAATTGGCATCCAAGGATTCCTCTGACTGTGCATTCTGTGCCCTTGTCAAAATGCACAGGAAGTCGTGGGGGTATTTCTGTGCCAGGGATATTCTTCCGGGAACTGTGGCAGAGCTATGGTCGGCTGATATGGACAACCGGGTGGATAGCTATGCTCTTGGGTGAGCAATGCTTGGTGATGAAAGGTGTATGTATCTACTTCAAAGTGAACGGGACCAACCACTTGGGTTTTGGTTCAGTGCAGTTCTGTCCTTGCAGATTGATGTTCACTGAGCTGAGTAGCACATGATTACCAACATTAGATCCAGTGTCCATCCAATGCTTGTCAGCTGCTTGCTTCATAGTGGCTGGTGTTTGTGTGAGATTTTCAATCAATCATCTCATATCCTGAAATTGTTTCATTGTTGGAGGTCCACGGTGAGTTTGTTACTTGAGCTCTATAAAACTACCAGAACCGTATGGAGTTTTCCGCTATCGAACTAGAAAGGAATTATTCACCGAGCTGCAGATATCAAAATGGTCTATGCAAGCTGGGCAGCTGGTAGCTCGACCAGCCAGTCAGCACCATGTGGATAGTACATTGTTCAGAGCAGTTTCTCAAGTAGATATAATTTCCACTCGGTATGCTCCTCTGTTAACGGATCAAAGGCCCTTGATAGCTAGATCCAACTGGCACATTGAGAAATGATGTCCCACCAGAATTGGTCGATGAACCTCCTATCTTGGTCACTAGTGATAGAGAAGGGGACGCCATGTGGTTTAAAAAGACAGTAATCACATCGAAATATTCCAGTATTAAGTCTATAAGAATTTCCCTGAAGAATTCTGACCATGGCTCCTTTGGTGCCTGTAGTGCTTAAAGAAGACCCGGGGGTTAGGCTCATCCCAGATTATGGCATTGACACTCTTCGCACAACATGCTGTAGTTTGTGACATCAATTTTCCTGTTGTTCCACTGGTAGTACATGGATAATGTCTTGATCAGTGTTTCCTTTCCGAGGTGTCCTTTGGGACTTATGTTGTGGTACTCCTCCAATAGCATCCTCCTGTGATCTTTGTTTGATGGTTGGATGATCCAGGGAGTTCATAACTGTTATGAGTACAGAGTGTTGAAACATATTTTTGCCTTTTCTGTATCACCAAGCTGCGAGTAATCCCATGCAAACATGGGATTACTAGCAGTTTGGAAATTTTCTTAACGAGTGGATCTTGCTTGACCTATAGCATGTTGATCATGACCATTAAGTCAGGTGGAATACCTGGAGCATCCGATAACTTTTCTTTCTAAGGTGGTACTCAATATTCTTCTAAAATTTAGAATCATAGACCTCAACCTATCAATTCTCTCAACAATTAAGAATTGATGGATTATTCAGATATGTGAAGGTGTGAGGATCGGTGCAAAGGAAAAATTTGCTGCATTCCAGGTAGCACCACCACGTTTTCAACACGTGCAGGCCACCCTACATCCACTTTTTGTTAATCACATAGTCTTCTGGCCTGCATCATTTTTTGGACATACATACCACCAGTTGTTTCCCATCTCCAATTTCTTGGAGGAGAGAAACTGTGATGCCTCAATCAAACGTGTTGGTGGCTGTAATATAGTCCACTTTTGAATGTGCCAGTTGGCAGGCTGACGCCAGGATAGGAGAATTTCTCAAAGCAATCAACAATTCTTATCCAATGACATCCCAATCCACATCGGTGATTTTTTTTTTTTTAATAGAGAAGAAAGAGGCAGAGACAATCTGGAATAATCACTTGCGAATTGACAGTAATAGTTTCAGAATCCCAAAATGTGGACAGTTCCCACATTTGTGAATGGTATGCAAGCTGCGACTGCCACCATGTTTTGTTTTTAATCTTGATGCATTTGTTGTCGATGATGTGGCCTGTAAACTATGTCCAACAGCAATGAAATTCAAACTTCAAGAGTATTATGCTAAAATTTTCTCTTTTGCAAGACATTGAGGAATTGTGAGGCGTTCATTGTATTCCTCAGGCATGTGTCTGTACACCAATCTTTCAATAAGGCAGATAACAAACAGCTTTATGAAGTTTTTCCAAACAATGTGCTCATTGTCGCACGTATTTTTTTCAGGGGCAGTTGTATGTTTGGATTTCATAAGCGTGAGGTCCAAGTGCCTAAAGCATGTGTGGAACAACGTCTTCTTCATGTCCTTATCTATCAGGTAGATTTGGTGGTCGCCCCTTTCGTAGGTTGATTTAGGTGAAAACTTGCACTCATTGGACTCATTTGAAATGCTTGTTTTATAGAAAGGAGGGGAGCAATTCTTAATGGTGATTTTACTCAACAGCTGATAATTCACATACATGAAATGTTACTGGTCTTCATTGTAACAAGAATGATCACAGCTTCATAGGAAAACACATATGGGTAATTTATTTCCTTGCAATACCTTGTTCAGCTGGCATGTCAGCTCCTTCAGCTCATGGCCACTCACACAATAGCTTCTTGTGACTCTCAGTATTTTCCCCAACTTCAATAGAAAGGGTAAAGTTTGTGAACTCCATAAATCCTAGAAAAATATGAATTAAGGACAGCTTCACGATCTACCAAAGCCTGGTGGAATCTGGCCTAGTCTGTGCCCAAAATTGTGCCAACCTGGCCTAGTTTTGGACACATGCTTCCAGTCCCTAAAAGTGGCATACTTGGTGTTGATCCACACAAAAGAGAAGCAGGAAAGTGTATGACGGACTGGAGACGGAAGAGCACTTGAGCGAAAAACTCCTGTCGGTCCAGCTGCTGATGTAGAACGCAGGTGAGGAACATCGGACAGACCAAGCGTGCGAGCAGGGCTCCGCTAGGTGTCCGGTTGATGTAAGGAGGAGGCAGACATGAAGACGTGCCGGCCATGAAGATACTGGTGTGCTGGGGATGGACGAACCGACTGGAGGGACTGATGGTGCGATGGATCAATCGCAGCCGTCTAGCGACCGAGGGACGAGCATCAGCTCCACCCAACGTCAACGTCTGAAAATAGATGAACCACGGAGGAAATCGAGACTGCGATTTATCTCTGCCGTCGACTTACCGAGGGCGCTGGGCATTAGCCGATCTCGGATGCACAGCCGGGTGTTTACGGATTTTGAATTTTCACTGTTCTAGTCTTAGTCGAGTTGCGTGTAGCACTCACTTAAAATAGCCGTCACCTTAGGAAATTCAGTGCTTTGTCTGTAATTCACCATTTCAGTAATGCAACATACTGTTGGATTCAGCAAGAGAAGAGCTGTGTACCTGTGGAGTATATGAGATCTCTTGATAAGTGTGTAAGACATACTACTCAGTTGAAGTGTGCGCCAGTGACCTGCCGTGTGTATCACACAGAGTTTGAGTGTACAAGTTCAATGTGGAGTATTTACCTGAGACACCTGAGATTCTAAGAGGCCTACTTTTCTAGCATTTGGTAAAAGAGCAGGGGGTGCCTTTACCAGGTCAACTCCACTGTCACATCGCAGCATGGCGGCGAGCGCCATGCCAAATGATCATTTCAGAATTCCCATTTTCAAAGGCGAGGACTATCATACTTTTTTCTTTCAACATGAAGATAGTGATCCTCAACAAGTGGCTCTGGGGAGTGGTCTCCGATCTGAGGCAAATGCTGTGATGTTGCGAACTGTCCGTGGTGGTGGCAATGGAGAGAGGGAGGAGCAGGAGGGATTTGGTTCAGGAGGGAGATGGGTTGCCCCGGGGCAGGGCGACCCTCGGGTGCCCGATGTCCTACTGCTCGGGGGGATTCCGGTGACGAGCAAGTACTATGAAACATTTCTTAGCCCGCACATTGTGCAGGCGCCCGTGTCCTGGTGCACTTTTGCCTATGTCATTTCCCTAGAGGGCGCACAAAAACTGGTCCACAACGTTTTCATTGATGATCCGTTGGATTCGCTCTGGTGGAGGGTACCTGGTGTGAAATTTTGGGCTGTGAGGCCTGACCTGGCAGGGCACTTGTCGGACAAGCTCAAGAAAGACATCCCTGCAAAGTTCAAAAGTTTGGTCCAGAATTCCGATCATTCCTGGTAATCCCTCTTGTGCGAAACGTTCCAAATCCTTTCACCTTACACTGTGTTGCGTTCAAGTGGGATGCCCTGGGGTGGAGGCTGATGTCACTAGGCACCAAGGTCAGGGTGTCTTGATTCTCTGTGAACTATCAAGTGGGTGCAGGCTTGCTCTTTTGTATGCCAAGTTAGGCCTGTCACATCTTCTGCCTATCACATAGTCTGTGGTCCACAACAAGCGCTCAGTAGTCTTGATGGTCCTCATGCCTCTAACGTAGCACGGTCTGTGTAAAGCTCTAGAGGAGGCCTCCAACTGGGAACCAGCAGGGAAAGCGGTGGCACACTGCAAGTCACCTTTTTCATCACTAAAAATCACTACGTACATGCCAAGTCGGAAAGGGTCTCCACCAAGCCATGCAGTCCAGTCGCCAGCAGCATTCAGTCGAGTTGACAGGCTGCACAGACCACATTCAACCAAGAATCTGCATTCCCTCCTCTGTGCAATAGAACTTTGGTCCTGGATTTCTGGGTTTCTCAGACCATGAAAAGTGAAAAGACAACGAATTGCTCTGGGCCCCAATGATGAGAGTAGCATATGAGAGTCGCTCCAATTGAGGATTGGACTCCCAACCCTTTGACTAAGCTGCTGCTCTCTAAGCCAGGGGTTACCCACAGTAAATACTGCAATGCTTGGTTCAGGTGCTCACCATTTAAAGAAAAATAACGGGGAGATATGCACAAGCCCTGTTACCCACTACGACGATTCAACCACTGTAGACGGCATGCTACATCAGCTAATGGCAGCAGTGCGTTGACCCTGTTGCATGCTCAGCCTGTGTACACATGTTCTGCAAGCCACCAGAATGTTCTTTTTATGTAGATGCTTTTCCTGTACAGCCTACGTACACACAGGTAGTCCACGTACAACCTTCATTCCCTTGTGCCTTTGACATCACCAACACGGGTTTTGACCACAGGCTTCACTACCACAGCCAGCAACACAAAAAGAAAATAAATTTTCCTTGAAGGAACCTTGCTGACTTCCATGGGAGACACTTAAGTCAGTGGTGTGTGGCATCCACTGCTGCCTTGCCTGCTCTTGCAGCAGCACGCTGCTGTGCTGCAGCTGATGCCTGCGGCACACACAGCGGCACGGAAGCACAGACAAGAGGCAGCGGCATGAAAGTTGATGGAGAGAGGGTGTTGACACTGCCATCCTGGGTCCTCTCGTCTCCATTCAGCTGACTGGAGAACTGTGAGCCTGGAATCCTCCTCTGGCACCTTCAGGCCAGAGTCTGGCACATACACACATGCCAGAATTCCTCCCCTTCGCATGCAACTGACCACAGATTTATCGTGTCAGAAGATGGCCAGGAAAGCAAAAAAATCATCCAATGGCTGGAAAAGGAAGGGGTAAGGGGCAGACATTTGGTGGGGTGGACTGGGAGCATAGGACGAGAGGAGGAGAATCAGAAAGATCAAGGACAAGGGGAGACAGGCAACGGAGCTAAGGGAGGGAGAAGTGGACCTGAGCACCAGTGCGGAAAGAAGTGGGCAGAGGGAGAGAGGAAGGAGCAGAGGGATGTGCGAGAAATGGAGGACAGGATGGAAAGTGAGAGGCAAGGGATGGACAGGACGGAAACTAAAACCCATAGAGGAAGGAGGGGGAGAGAAGGACAAGAGGAACGTGGCCGGGAAAAGGGAAGAAGGCAAGACGGGGAAAGGGGTGACAAATGGGAGGAGAGGGAGACAGGGAAAGGGAAGGAGGAGGGAATGAGAGACAATCTGAGTGAGAGAGAGAGAGAGAGGAAGCAATGGAGGGAGGAGGGAGGGGAGGGAGGGAGGGATGGGGGATGGATGATCGGACTGACGGAGGGATGGGCACATGAAGGGAGGCAGGAAGGGACGGACAGACGGATGGACAAACGGACGGGCGGATGGACAGACAGACGGGCAGACGGAAGGACGGACGGGCGGGCGGACGTATGGATGGACGGACGGACGGACAGACGGACGGACGGACGGACGGACGGACGGACGGACGAACGGACGGACGGACAGACAGAGACGGATGGACAGACAGACGGACAGACGGACGGACGGACGGACGGACGGACGGACGGACGGACGGACGGACGGACGGACAGACAGACAAGTGGAGGGATGGATGGAGGGGAGGAGGGAAGGAGTGGGTGGTGGAGGATGGGACGAGGACAGAGGGAGCGAGAGTGTAAAGGAGGGAAGGAGGGAGGAAGGGAGGGAAGGAGGAATGAAGGCAGCCAGTAAGTGAGAATGTATGAGGAGCATTGACAGGAAAGGAGTGAGAGAACAAGCTAAACAGTGGGGAGGAAAGGGAGAAGGGAAAGAGAAGGGAGGGAGGTATTGGGAAGGAGAGCAAGGTAGGAAAGGAGGGACAGGGAAAAGGAGTGAGGGAGGTAAGGGAGGAGAAGGGAGGACAGAAGGGAGAGAGAAGGGAGTGAAGGTGGCTGCACAAGAGAGGGTGGCACTAAGGGAGCAACAGGGGGAGGGGGGTGCACAGGGGAAGACAAAAGGGGAGGGGGAGGGGGGGACGGGACAAGGGAGGTGCAAGTGTACGGTGCACGCGCAAGCGTGACATATAGGGGGTGAGGGAAGGAGAGAGGGAGAGGGTAGGGCCCACTTTTCTCAACCTTTCTAGCCTTTTCTTTGCTCCAGACCCATTTCCTTTTCCTAACCCTTCGACCAGTTTCTTCCAACTGTTCTTGACCCCCACGGGATGCTGGTTCAGGGGTAGGAGTCTCTTTTTGCTTCTTTGCACATGGAGCTCCCTGCACATGCAAAAGGCATTGAGTGATAATACGGGCCATGTTGTATGCTGGCACAAGCAAAAAGAAGGATGGGGGCTTACCGGTTGGAACCACCGTGCCAGAGACTCCAAAACGGTACCGCCTCTGTAGGTCTTGTACAATGGCCTATTTTTCTCATCGTAAGTTCCAACTTGGACCATGAATTCTGCAAAAGACTTGTATGTAGTATGTGGGTCCACTTTCACTCACTTTTCCTGGAAGAGTTTCTCAAGGTATAGAGTGAATTCAGTGTCCTTTTCTGGATCAGTTGAACAAAAAAAATGAAGGATTTGACAATGATCTGACCATGTTTGCAACAACAGCCACCAAGTTGCAGGGCAATCACAGGACCCGTGCAACTTCTTCAAGAAGAAATCGGTGTAGAACCCGACATTCAACCATTTTTTCAGTCCAATTCCTGTCTTCCAGTGTTGGCAACCGATGCACGTGTTGTTGGTTCTATTATCCTCAAAGCACTTGGCAGCAAAAACACAGTATTTATCAAGGTCTCCGTGACCAGAATTGAGTTGTTAAGTAAAGAAAAAAAAATGTGAAAGAAGAGAGAAAAGAGAAACTTACCAAGAGAGGCGTCAATGAAATGGGTGTCGATGCCTTCGAGATTTGCGTCCTTGCCACGAGACTCTGTTGGCGGGATATGGGCCCGCTGATGCTGAGAAGGCTCAGGCTGGAGGTACTCCTGCTAATGCTGCTGATGTGGCTGTGAGTACTCGGCCGGCGCAGAAGCAGCCTGCCCTGCGTGTGCAGGGCAGGCTGCTTCTGCTGTGCTTGCTACTACAGCTCCTCCGAGTGCACAAAGTGCACCATCGTACCGATTTCTTGCTCTCGCAGTGGTAGGTGATGCGCATTCAGATACTACGTGGTGCCGTAGAACCTAAGCTGTCATGCGGTGAAATAGAGTTGGTAGTAACCATAGTCTGGAGGATGCATGGATTCTGTGGCGCCTAAGCCATCTGTCAGGACCGAGGTTGAAGGCCCTCCTTTGCTAAAGAAAGGCACACACAGGTTGTCTACGAGGAGATCTAGCAAGGTCTCTGCTACGTGCGTCATCCACTAAATATGGGAGCCCACAGCGCTCTCCTGGCATGAAGCTCATGATGGAGAAAACACTAGCTTAAATGATCAGATGACAAAAGAAGTACTCCGAGTAACCCTAGGGTTTTGACGAGCCAAGACGGAGTCGAGGTCAGTGTACGGAAACAGCACATTCAATGTTTCGTAACAAAAAAGGCTTCAGAACTCCCGTTTCTGTGGAACGGAAGACATTTGTAGTGTTCCGTGATGAGTATGTCGTGCTTCTAATGCGTTCTGTTTCTCCATGATGGATGTTGATCCCCATGTGTCTCGAACAGAAAGCTGGTTGCGTTTTGTATGTCTTAAAAGACGTATGAACTCTGTCGACGTGACACATCAGCATTTTGTCGGTCCGTGACCGAGTCGCCTTTTTGGAATCCGAAACAATGGTAGTGTTCCGTAACCATTACACCACGCTTTTCATGCCTTCAGTTATCACGGAATGCATGACAAGCCCCATGTTTCCTGAATAGAATGATGGTTTCCTTTTATGTATCTCCAAAGACATATGAACTCTGGCATTGCGACAGGTCAAAATTTTGCTGGTCCATTACCGAGTCGCCTTTTTGTAACCAGAAACGTTCCACGGATGCAGAGGACACTATACTCGCTTCCGTGTCAAACTGCAAGAATTGTTAACTTTTTGTGACCGCACGGAATACCTTTTATGTCTTTGTGTGCTGAAGCACATAGAGATGGAAGTCTGCTCACGTGCCTGTATCGCAAGGCTGCACCAGAACACTTATTGCATCTTTGAAGGGAAACAAAAACATCCATTGGGTTTACGCTGATGGGAACAGAACTTGTAGGTGTTCTCACTGGGATACAAAACCACCATACACCTGTTTTGTGGACACCCTCCAACATAGAGTAAGAGTTGATGTTTTTATGGAAAGCGGAAGACCTATTCGGGTGTTCCATTTGCCGTAGACGTATAGCATGTGTACCTGAAGAAAGGCCACATGGAAAGACGGGCATTTCTGGGTCCCAGAACATCATGATAGCATTTTTATGATCCAAAATTCTCTAAGCAGCTTTGTTTCCTCAATCCATGGACTCTTCTAATCTTGTGTCATGGAAATCATGATCTAATTTCTAATTTCTGTAGTTTTGTGTTTTTTTCCGTGATATTACCTGTCACACTTTGTAGAAACGCAACATTCGGATGTGTTTCAGGCTCATTTTTTGGGGGAACACAATGTTTGGAAGTGTTGAAATCCACATTTTAGACCAAATTTCATGCAATTTTCTTCTGTAAAGCCTGAGATTCCATATTTTGACTGCTACCGCCGGGAGATTCAGCCAGCTTGCAGGATCTGAGCCACGTAAAAAAGTAATGATCGGATAGCCTCCAGCCGCCATCCACGTCAGGTGCGCAGAGGTGCCTAACAATGTTCCCTTTCCCTGTGTTGTCAGTGTTCTACTGTACATAGTTAGGCACATCTTTACGTGAGAAAAAATATCTGCACAGAAGTGTGCAGAGTGGTTTTTTGTTTCACAGAAAACAGACACGCGAGTTATGTTACCTGAAATGACAGAATGGCCCATATGCGACGAATCACATACAGACACATTTTCATGGTTATTTGTTTTTCCGTGTCAGAAAAGAGCAAACTTCATTTACGTGACACACAGAACAAGTAACGTTGTACTCTGTGACACAGAAGGCATCACAGTGCTTTCTGAGAAAAATGGCGCGACGCAGGTGGAGGTGCCTAACTAGGTGCCCTTTTCATCTCGCATAGCTGACCATGGCCTATCAGCGAGCCCATCGCAGAAATGCAGACGCACAGAAACTCTATTGTGCACAAATAGAACTGCATGACCCCATGCTTTGGATCCATTTTCAGGCATCAACCGTCAATTACCTTGCAGAATTCTACCGGCTGGCTTGCCAGTGGGATCTGTGACAGTTGTGGAAATATTCTGCCAGACACTCCGTAGTCCACGGCAATAGTGTCCCAGCCTGCAATGCGTGCAACTCAAATTACCGGCTCGGAATCCAGCCAAGAGCCCGGGCCAGCTGCAATTGATCAGTGCCTTCCAGTCACCTTCTTCAGCTCACCAAGCAACAAGGCTCTGGATGTCACCATGGGCTGGTCGAATTGCGGCCGCGTCACATTGCACCCTGGGCGGGTCCCTTAATGCTGGACACAGCATAGGCTTGCTCAAATTTCTCGTGCTTCTGCATTTCTATTGCCCATTGAAAATCTAAGGCCAATATCAGCCAAGCTTCAACATTGCAGACCTACATCCTCCCAGTGCAGCATGGCCCAGGCACTCAATCGTTCCTTCATGTCCCGGCTCGCCAAGAGTGTTTCCGTTCTGACCGTATTGGCGTGTATGCCCTTGCTTGCCATTCGCGCTTCTGATCTCCCAGTTGCTGCATCGACCTCCGCAGGCGCCGTTAACACCCACCAACAGTGGGTCAAGATGCTGGCGGAGGATTTCAGCAGAAACACTATTAGTACCTGTCACAAGTTGTGCATGAACATGCCGACCAAGTCCTGCATTCCGCCTAACAAGTGCTTGTGAGTATGCAGCTGCCAATGAAAAGGACTGGTTAACGTACTGGTGAACTGAATGACATGTGGTTTGATGAGACTCAGCAATATGTGCAAGGTGCACCACCACTGGCATGCTTCCGTTTCACCCTCCCGTCGCCACCTGTAGGTGCCATTGGAAAGCAAACCGAGCATCACAAAGCGTAACCATCTTGAGGATTCAGCAATTAGTGCAAGGTGTGCCACCACTGACAAGATGGCCTCTCGCAATCTGCAGGATCCTTTGCGTTTTTCAGCCAAACGATCCTGACGGAAATTCCTATGGCGAGTGCGGTCGTGGCAAATGCGTTGACAAGTCAAGATTGCCGACGGATGCCAGCAGCAAATATTTTTCATGAAAGGGGCCACGGCACTTGGAGTGTTCCTGCTCAAGCAAGCCTAAATTGTTCTCCTTCCCCTCTTTATCTCTCTGGCCATGATGTGAAGAAGCCGTGCTCCGCTCCATGTCAGATACTTCAGTCTGAATCGCTACAACCCTTTTCAATGGCTTCATGTGCCACAGTAGTCCCTCATGCGCGGAGTATGTGATGCAACAGCCTGTTTCATCCACACAAAGAGAGTGCATTTTGTATGACCTTGGATTTATTTTAGTGCTACGATGAAAGAAGTCTCCATTGCCCTGTGGCTGCAGCCATTTGAATGGCATTTCCTACGATGAAGTTTTAAGTGTGGATGAGAGTGAGGAGTGCAGTAGTCCGGATAGTGTACACCATGATTTATACAGATGATTCTTTCTTACTACCTCTGCACACAATGGGAGAACTCTCTTCAGGCCTTTGAATTCTGGCTACTGTTAAGAATGTTGTCGCATGCCACATCAAAGTTGCTGGTTTATCCACTACATACGGAACCCGAGGCAGCACCACAATAACAAAAGATAAGGGGTGAGACGAGGATTTGGGGAGATGGGTTTACAACCCGCCCTCTCTGAAGGGAGGTGACTTTCAACAAAAGAGGAGGAGGATAACCATAGACTCTTATGTTATAGTATTTTCTAGACCATGGAAGAGGAGAATATGAGGGGAGGTGGGTTAGGAGGGGAGAAGTTGGAGGGAGAAGTGCACTAAGGTAGGTATCATAGATATGATGTGAGGCTGTGCATGGGAAGCATGGAAAAAGACGGAATTGAGGGGTAATTTGGATGTCACTAAACGGCTCTTGCAACTGGGTTTTGTGGTCACATAGCGCTATTGACCAAGGATGGTTGTGTGGTCCATGGCACTTGCAATCATTCCTCTCTTATGAGAGTAGCTTTGTTGAATCTTCATAAATGCGGGTTTTTCTTTGCTCACTAATCTTTCAAGCAGTTTATTTTATTTCAGAAACTTGATCTGACATCCTAAGCATTGCCTAAGTCAACGTGGCCACAAGCTAAGCCCATAACCATTTTTTCTCATAAATAACTTGTGGGTGGTCATCTGGCTGACCAAAAGCCTGTTTGGGCTCCTTGACCATTTTTTTGGCCAACAAAGGGGCCATGTGGTGACATCCAAACTACCCCTGAATTTAGGGCCACCACGTAGGGATGGTAGACAGAAATCGGCTCACTAAACTTGAAATGTTCAAACCTGTGCACATGGCATTTGAAACCGGGACTGATAGTTTGAGACTTCCCATTTTGGTGCCCGTACGACTCGACCGTGAACCAATGCGCCTTTGTTTCGGTCCGACGCAATCAAGAGCACCACAAACCAGTTTTGCTCGAGTCATATTCCCACTTCTGGTATGTTTAGGAGAAAAGAGTGGAATATCAATTGAACCGGCAACTTATCCTGCTTATATGCTTCATTGTGCTTGTCTGGAAAGTGAAATCATGCGACATGTAGTCAAAACAAGACGTATTATTCAGTCCAGTTGAGCGTAGGTGGTTCACACGGATGGGGTGCAGAGCAGTGAACAATTCAAGGAATTGGCACAAAAGGATATTTTTTTTAACGGTAAGTGTACTTATGTGACAAGTGTCGAACAAGTTGAGCACATCCATACAATGAAAAGAATCACAATGAGGCACACTTCACATCTTTGGTGCTCAAGTCAAGAGATGTGTGTGAATTCGCACCGTGAGTGGTTGCTTCGAGGAGCTTCGTGGAAAAGTCCGGGGACTTTGAGAGTATTGAGGCGCGGTATTATAAAGTTCCAGCACTGTCAAGAAGTCAACCGGAAAGTATCAAAACATCAATACGGTTTGAAATTTTTCTCTCGACCATTCTAGAAAGTGGCCGAACTTATCTGAAACCACAGGAACAAAACACAGGAATTTGGGGCAGGTGGCAAAAATTCCCTTGGACGAATGGCATAAATATTCTGATATCGACGCGTAGTAGGCCGTAATGGTAAGGACAATATCCACTCATGTAGTTTAGGGACTTGTGTATGTCATGGACGTAACACTCCCCTCCCCCTTGTAATTTTGATGTCCCGGCACATTAGTAGACATATACTGGTAACGGTAGTTGTAGCTGTCGATCAGATGATCGACATCTCAGAGCTTAGCGTAGGGCTCCTAGTTGTTCTGCATTGCATTGTAGCCATGCCACTTGACCAGATACTCAGCCGTTTTCCCATGATGTCAATGTCCGAGGATATGTTCAATCACATACTCCACATCCTCTTCCACTTGAATTCGAGGTGGAGGTGAGACGTCTCTGGTCGCTCAACCAGAGGCACATGTCGTTTTTGTCCAAGCACACTGACATTGACGGATTTTGTGCTATTACCTACCATGGATCATGCTGTTACAAGAAATCTTACCCGAGGATTTGCAGTCTTTTGTCAATTGTTTTTCTTTCAAAAGCCCCTGGTCTGGCCTAAAATGTAACATAAGAACCATATTATTTCTTAACAAGCTGTGAAATTTCCTTCATTCAACAGTTTTGGTTAAGGGTGCACACCATGCCAGACTCGCGGTTCTTGAAAGAGAACCGGAATCTCGAGACCATTCCATGGCTTGGAACCAGACCCGCGAGTCCTCACACTGGAACCGTGGTTCCTTCATGCTCAGTATCGTGGTTCAGCCCATGGGAATCACAAAACCACCTGAATGTAGCAGAAACCTGCAAAGACCCCTACTTTACAAATGCATTTTTTTGGGACGACAGTTTTTGACACTACTTACATTCTGTGCACTATGTTTCCTAATTGTGGCTGTTCACTCTACTTTACTTATGACACAAAGACAGAGAGAGAGAGAGAGAGAGAGAGAGAGAGAGAGAGAGAGAGAGGGAGAGAAATAGAGAGAGAGAGAGAGAAAGAGAGAGAGAGAGAGAGAGAGAGAGAGAGAGGGAGAGAGAGAGAGAGAGAGAGAGAGAGAGAGA
>SZWC01001591.1:6741-26982 GCA_023375785.1 Penium margaritaceum | reverse complement strand
CTAAAACTATATCTATATCTATATCTATATCTATATCTATATCTATATCTATATCTATATCTATATCTATATCTATATCTATATCTATATCTATATCTATATCTATATCTATATCTATATCTGTTGTGATGTCATTCATACAGAGTTGTGTAGGTAGGCGTAGTTAATGGACTAGCAAGAAAGCAGGTGACGAGCAACAACATATGCCATGGATCGGGGAACGCTCACGACTTAGAAAAATGTAGTCACAGCTTGACTAGCGAGAGCGAGTGTGAGCGAGGTGGTAAGAGCCGGTTGACCGGGCCACCCACGCGAGACCATCGTCATGGGGCCCGGACGCCACCTAGGGATCGAACCCGACCCTGGAGCGAGCGAGCTCCAGGCGGTTTCTCACACGTCGGCACAAGCCGGATGTGTGGTCCCGACGGATCAGCAACCCGGTTCACCACTCTAGGAACATGCAAGCATGCAATCAACTAATAAGCATGCATTCCCACAAGTTGTATCCCCTTTTAGTATGAGTGTATTACTAAACTAAGGCATGTGATAAGACTGGTGCTGAAGCCACAATTTGGCAGCTTGAGGGAGGCACACCCTCTGTGTTCTTCATGCTGCACCACAGTCTTGCACCAGGGAGCCTTAATCCAGAGTAATCACATGCAGTGGTGAGGTGTGTGTATGAATGGAGACAAAAGGGCACTTGCGTGTGTTTGTGACAATAACCAACACTCCCCCATGACCCACAGGTGAACATGCCTCACACACACAAAACATAGAACGAGGTGAACAGCACAGGGATCACATCAACCAACGGCATCACGAGAGCGCAGCAAGCCAACAGCATGCACGGCCGCTTTGAACATTCCACTGCTGAGCGCTTTGGTGAGAAAGTCTGCACGCTGTTGACGAGTGTCGACCCAGACGACCTGAACTTCACCACCAGCAATGCGCTCGCGTACAAAGTGATGCTCAATGTTGATGTGCTTAGTGCGAGAGTGATGCATGCCATCGTGCTCAACGATTGCCTTCGCACTCTGGTTGTCACAGCGCAGGGTGATGCAATGAATGGGAACACGCAACTGCTGCAACAAGCGGGACAACCACACACTCTCACACGTACCTGCACCCAGTGCCACATACTCTGCCTCACTGGAGCTCCTAGTAACACAACCTTGTTTTCCACTATTCCAGGAGACTGCAGTCCCCCCGACGAGAAAGATGTAACCAGTGCGGCTACGAGCATCTGTGTCATGTGCCCAGTTGCTGTCTGTGTAGCCGTCAACGACTACAGAGGGCTGAGCACGGTAGCAGAGTCCTACGCGTGCAGTGGACAACGCGTAGCGGACGACGCGCAGTGCGGCCTCGAGATGCTTGTGCAGAGGCTGCTGTGAGAACTGGGCAAGGAAGTTGACCGCAAAGGCCACATCTGCCCTAGTGGTGGTGGCAAGATACATGAGGGAGCCGACAACACTAAGGTAGTCGGTGACGTCGACAGGCTCTCCCAGCTGTGCTGAGTCCAATGACTTCAGCAGGCACTGACCTGCTGGAGTCATTGGTGTGGATGCGGTGGGGACGTCTGCGAGCAGGGGAGCGAAGCGCTCCCCCAGCGTGCGTATGTACGCGGCCTGGTGCACGTGTAGGGTGCGAAGCTGACAATCACGCTCAAGCTCCATCCCCAAAAACACTCATGCAAGACCTAGGTCCTTCATCTTGTACACAGACTGCAGCAGGCCCTTCACTGACTGGACAGCTGCCGGGCTGGGTGAGGCAATAAGCAGGTCATCAACATAGACCAACACTGCAACGAACAGCTCTGAGGGGTTGCTCAAGAAGAGCGCTGGATCGACAGTGCTGCGACGGTAGCCTCCCTGCTTGAGAGTCGAGGAGATCTCCATGTTCCAGCATCGCGGAGACTGCTTGAGCCCGTAGAGGGCTTTGCGCAGTCTCCAGACCTTGCGTGTGCCATCAGTGAAGCCAGGGGGCTGGATCATGTAGATCTCTTCATCGAGCTTCCCGTGCAGGAAGGCGTTGTTGACATCCATCTGCTCCAGTTCCCACTCGTGCTGGGCGACGAGACTCAAGAGTGCTCGAGCCGTGGTGTATCTCCCGACCGGAGCAAAGGTCTCATCAAAGTCAACGCCGGGGATCTGGGAGAACCCCTTTGATGTGAGACGTGCATTGTACCAGTCGACAGTTCCATCGGGCTTCAGCTTGCACAGAAGGACCCATCGGGCGGAGACTGCCTTGCGACCTGCAGGCAGGTCCACTAGCTCAAAGACTCCATGATCTTGGAGGGCTGTGAGCTCCTCCTGCATGGCCTTCTCCCAGAGGTCAGCGTCTGCTGCCTCACGAGCCTGCCGGACAGTGGTGGGCTCAGGAGGGAGAGTAGGGAGGCCAGCGGCCGCAAAGCATGCGGCGACATAACCAACGACAGAAGACTCATGAGCACTGTGAAACTTGTGGGCTACAAGAGCATAGCCAACTACAGAGTTTGGGTGCACAACGCTCACAGATAGGCCTAGTGTGTCAAGGCCGGTGGGGCGCGCTGACGGACCAGCTGTGGAGGGTGTGGCTCTCGAGCGAGGGACTCGCTGAGAGGCAGTGGATGAGCTTGCCGGGAGAGCCTCGGTAGGCGCCCTAGCGGAGGAGGGCTGAGAGGAGGGAAGAGCACGAAGTCTCCCCCCACGAGTATAAGGCTCTGGGCAAGGGAGCCGAGCCTGAGGCTCACCGCCTGCAGTGGTGTCAAGCACCGGAGAAACTGCAGGGCCCGGGGATGAGGTGGAAATGGAGCGAGCAGCAGACTGTGCGGGACAAGGTGCCGAGTGTGAGGACTCGGGAATGGCGGTAGACGGCAAGGGCACAGGGCTGCCGGCTGAGGACCGGGGTGACTCGGACTCCGGGGAGGGCGCTGAGGCCCCTGACCCGGAGGAGACTGAGTCCTCGTCACTGTCCGGAGGAGTGACAACAGGGGACGCTGTCTGAGGAGAAGACGTGGACGCACGGAGATCGGAGGCTGGAATAGACCCACCCCCCCCAAGCCGACGAAGCGAGGAGAGAGACAACGGAGGAGGGACATGGGACAGGTCACGGGGAAAGACATCCTCAAAGAAGAGGGCGTCACGTGACTCGATGACACGGGAACGGTCGGGGTCCCACAAACGCCATGCCTTAGACATGGCAGAGACGCCAAGAAACGTGCAGAGGCGCGCACGAGGACTCAGCTTGCCATCACGAGAGTCCTCCGGCAACCAGACAGCAGCCACACAGCCCCAGACACGAGCCAGACGGAGGTCAGCACGGCGGCCATACCCGCGCTCAAAAGGGGTGATGTGGCGGGGAAGGGGACCGTGGGGGACAGGGTTCCATACCCAGGTCATGTAGCACATGGCCTCGAATGAAAAGATGGACGAGAGGGAGGACTCGCTGAGGAGAGTACGAACTCCATCAGCGAGGGTGCGATTCCAGAGTTCCGAGACACCGTTCTGCTGGAGTGTGTAAGGTGCCGAGGGCTCCATACACACCCCACGAGAGGTGAGGAAGCGAGCGGTGGGAACCATGAACTCGCCCCCACGGTCACAGCGAAAGACTTTGAGCCGGCGGCCACAAGCCAGTTTAGCCTGTGGCAGCCACGACTCAAGTGTGGAGCAGACGTCACTCTTTTGCCGAAGGGCAAAAACCCAGCGCATTCGAGAGAAATCGTCTGTGAGACAGAGGACATAACGTCCGACACCCCCAAGGGCGTCATGGGCAAGGGGTCCCATGACGTCACCGTGTAGGAGGTCAAGTGGGTGAGACGTGCGAGACTCAGAAGTGGAGAATGGGGAGTGATGCATTTTGCCTTGAGCACAGTCGAGACAGTCAGTGGGGCAGGGTGCAGAGAACGTGTCGGCATCAAGGCCATTTGCAGGCGTGTCCCGAAGTAGACTGTCAATGGCAGCAGTGTGAATGTGACAGAGACGACGATGGAGCAACTGTGCATGTTGCAAGAGTGAGGGAACGGGCCACATGAACAAGAGCAGTCATGGAGGGATGAGGTGCAAACGAGGGTACGCGGAACAGACGGTCACAGCGAGTGCCTCGCAGTAAGACACGACCAGTGCTGCGATGCATGACAGAGGCAACACCACGACTGGATGAGAAGTCCATGCCCTGGTCGTTGAGATTCGTAACAGACAGCAGNTACGACTGCCAATCCTCAATCCATGGGACATCATCTGGGGGACACCCCTGAACATGACCGGAGGGGGGTCCACGAAGAGACAAGTCAACAGCACACGCAAGGCCCTCCTCGACCGAACGTACACTCTCACCTCCCTGATCACGGAGGTGACGCTGGTGGATGGCGTGAGAGAGCGCAGAGTCCAACTGGCGCTCGTCCTCAGGGGGTCCGGTGATGAGTGTGGCAGAGGAGTGTGGCTGGGGACCAGGAGTGGGGGACTCCCATGATGGAGGTGAGTAGAAGCCGGAAGGAGGCCCGAAGTAGACAGGACCTCCAAATCCCGGGGGCCAACCCCAGGGTGTAGATGGAGAAGGTGCAGAGAGGACAGTGCTGTAGGCAGCTGCTGCAGGGAATGGAGAAGACGTGTGCGTGGAGCTACGACTGGACCCCGCGGAGGTGGAGGAGCGGGTAGAGCCTCCACCTGACCCTGAAGAGCGTGCCCAGTGAGCACGCATGGCTGAGGCCAGGCGTGCATCATCTGGTGGTGCAGGGCACTTGGGCGCTGCATGACCAGCGGCGCCGTAGTTCCAGCAAGTGACAGTGCTGGAGGAGGAGGAGTGGGATGCCGTGCTATCAGAACCGCGACCTTTCCCCCCTTTTCCCTGTCCTCCACCGCCAGAGCCACCTCCTCGGCCTTTACCTTTGTTGCCCCCTCCACCACGCCCACTTCCTTGGGAAGCAAGGGAAGTGGCGGTGGTAGTGGAGGTGGAGACAGAGGATGAGCTGGAGGCTGAGGAGGCAGAGGAGGAGGGAAGTGCAGTGGTCGTTGCTGCAACAGTTGCGCGGTGGATGCGTTTGTTCTACAAGGAGCTCCACCAGTCAGTGAGGCGCTGGGAGGTGAACTCCCACAAAGCCCCAATCCCAGGGGGTGCGTCAGCGGGAACAGGCATTACCGCCAGACGCTCCAACTCTGTGGCCTTCACTTCGTGAAAGATGTCGCTGAGTTCAGGGATGAGACCGTTGACGATGGAGAGGACAGCGGGGAGTTGGCATAGGGCGGCTTTGCCGAGGTCACGCACCAGGCGCAGACTACGAGCCTAGTAGGCGTCAGCAGTCTCGTCAGCACGCATGGAGAGCATGTTGAACTAGACGGTGAGGACACTCTGTGCCGCGTGTCCAGTGACTGTCGTGCGCCGCTTGATCAGGGCATAAGCCCCAACCGGGTCAGCGGGAGTGCGGCGTGCAGTGTCAGCATTGTATGATCTAATCTCATCAGTGAGATCATCTGGTCCGGCGCGAATGAGGGCTCGAACCGCTCGCGCTGACTCAGAATCGACAGGCACAAAAGGTGGGATAGCTGAGGGATTTGGTGCATGGTAGTATTCCCAGAGTTGTTCTCCTTGCGCCCAGGCACTAAAACGAACCTCCCAAGAGTGAAAGGTGAGACTGGGTGTGAAGTGGGGTGGAGTGGAGTCAAAGTCAGGCTTGCGTTGCACTGCTGGGGCAAGCGCTTTGGCTGTAGCAGCGCCATCAGCTGCGGCGACTGCAAGTGGATCAGAGGTAAATGTGCCAGCGGCAGTGGAAGCGGAAGCGGGAGAAGTGGAAAAAGCGGCAGCAATGCTAGCGGACTGAGTGCTGCGTAGTGTGGGCTGCAGGCGATTCAGAACCAAGTCAGCAATGTGATTGGCGAATGTCTCTTGATCAGCCTGCTCAGCCCTAAGTTTTTCCTCAGCAGCCCGCTGAGCACTGAGAGCTGCCTGTAATGCAGTGCGCTCACGCTGAAGCTCAGCCTGCAGCGCTGTGTATTGGTCATCGTCGACTGGCATTGTGCCAGCGACGTGACTCTGCCGAAAAATTTTTGGCAGAGTTTCCCTTGCCCGAGTGGGCGTGGGAAGTAAGAGATCGGTGTTGAAAGTGCACTGCAAGGCAACAACCTGAACGCACGAACACGCCAACGCAGGGAAGGCAGAGAGTGCGGAAGAGCAGAAAAGGCAGGCTCACCACGCATTGCGGTGCAGAGAGAACAGTGGTGGCAGTGCTGTAGCAGCTGAGGAGGAGACGACTACGACAAAGGACAATGTGGTGACGACGAAGCAGGCTACACCTGTCAGAGCTGCACCTGACAGAGCGACGATGATAGTAGCGATCAAAACCAACAGTTGTAGGTGCTGAGTGACTGACGATGATGTGGATGGTAGAGAGGCTGCCTATGTTGTGGAGATATTAGCGGAGCCAACTGCATTGGAGAGTGCTGTGGCTGCTGAGGCTGCGGCGGATGCAACTGCGTCTGCTGCTGCAGCAACTTGAGTGGCTATGTTGACGGCAGAGGCCGCCAAGGGTCCCTGGTCAACCGCTGCAGTATATGCGTCAACGGCTCGACCTGCAGCAGTGCTGGCTGGTGCACGTGCGGCACGTGCTGTGGCTGCAAAGGTAGTGGCAACGGCAGCACTGGACGAAAGGATAGCCAGCAGCGCTGAGAGAATATCAAGGGACGAGATGGGCTCTGCAGCAGATGCGGCTGGGGATGTAGCACGACGCGGAGCGGAGGCCTCAGATGCTACCGCTGAAGCAGGTGGAGCTGCACCACGGGGAACAGAACGGCGGTGTTGCGGTCGCGTCCTATGGGAAATGGGTGGTCTTACCAGAGAGTGAAGAGGTCGGTGGTCGTTTTGTGGTGCTGTTGCCGGCTGGTTCAGCGACGTTGGCGTGTCGTCGTCGGCTGATTGACAGCGCGTTGCGTAGTCCCTCGCGTCCACCCACGCGTAGTGATTAGCGGGATTGTAGTCTTCACCGGGATGATACCCCGGACTACTGCGACGCACCCTCGACCACACCTCTCTCTCACCCCTCTCCTCGTAGTATGCAAGCTCCTCGTTAGTATTTGCACCGTCCTGAGCCACTGTTGACGACGGAGGTGCTGGCTTGATCTCAGGTGGAGACGCCAGTGTACAGATTGATGGGCTGCCTCAGGGCAGCTCGCGGTGATCGAGAGCGCGCTGGGATCAAGTTTGGCTGCAGGGTTGGGGCTAAGGTCACGGCTGTGAGAGCAGCAGTTGCACAGAGCGGCAGCTGCTGCGGCTGCCCAGACTGACACCTAAGTTGCTTCTCGTGCCAAGCGGCTAAGCGGCTGAGCCCAAGCGGCTGCAAGGCATGACTGCTGCTGCTGCTGCTTGGGCCGCCACGACCTTGCGCTGTGGCGCGTTAGGCTCACCCGTCCATCGATGCCAGCAACTCCCCAGAGTAGCGGCTGCTGCTGCTGTCCAAGCTACAGAGGCCTCGCGCTGAAGTCCACGAATGCGATGTTGGCAGCAGCACAGAGTGGCTGCTGCTGATGCTGCCTAGCTGAAGTGTGGGTACTGAGATCAGTGCTGCAAAGTCAGCGCTTGCACAAAGCGGCGACTGCTGCGGCGGTCTAGACCGTCACCTACGCTGCTACTTGTCACGTGCCAAGGATCACGAGCTCGAAGTCAGCAGCTACAAGGTACAGTTGCTGCTGCTACTTCTTGGGCCGCCATGGCCCAAGCCTCGGGATCACCCGTCAGTTGATGACAGCGGCTGCCCAGAGTGGCGACTGCTGCTGATGTCCAAGCTGCTACGGTCTCGCGCTCAGATCTGCGAGTGTGATGTTTGGCAATGGCGCAGGGGGGGTGGGGGGGGTTTCCAACGATGCCGTGGTCTTGTGCTGTGGCTCGTTCGGGACCACCTGTCGCTCGGTGCTAACAGCTGCACTGAATGCTGCTGTTGTTGCTTAGGTCGATACGGCCTTGTGCCGTGGCTTGAGCGGGGTTGCCCGTCCCTCGATATGAGAAGCTGCTCAGAGTGGCAGCTGTTGCTGCTGCCTAAGCTGCCAAGACCTCGTGCTGAGATGCACGAGTGTCATGCAAGCGGCTGTACAGAATGATCGCCGCGGCTACTGCTTAGGCCGCCGCTGTCTCGCACTGTGGCTTGCGGGGTATCACCCGGCGCTTAGCGCATGAGGCTCATGAGGTCCAAGGACGTCGCGGCGGGAGGGACAGCCCTCCTGCTCTGATACCAGTAGGTAGGCGTAGTTGCTGGACTAGCAAGAAAGCAGGTGACGAGCAACAACATACGCCATGGATCGGGGAACGCTCACGACTTAGAAAAATGTAGTCATAGTTTGACTAGCGAGAGTGAGTGTGAGCGAGGTGGTGAGAGCCGGTTGACCGGGCCACCCACGCGAGACCATCGTCGTGGGGCCCGGACGCCACCCAGGGATCGAACCCGACCCTGGAGCGAGCGAGCTCCAGGCGGTTTCTCACACGTCGGCACAAGCCGGACGTGAGGTCCCGAGGGATCAGCAACCCGGTTCACCACTCTAGGAACATGCAAGCATGCAATCAACTAATAAGCATGCATTCCCACAAGTTGTATCCCCTTTTAGTATGAGTGTATTACTAAACTAAGGCATGTGATAAGACTGGTGCTGAAGCCACAACTTGGCAGCTTGAGGGAGGCACACCCTCTGTGTTCTTCATGCTGCACCACAGTCTTGCACCAGGGAGCCTTAATCTAGATTAATCACCTACAGTGGTGAGGTGTGTGTATGAATGGAGACAAGAGGGCACTTGCGTGTGTTTCTGACAATAACCAACAAGTTGTACAGTTGGTTGTGACCACTCGGTCGTGTCCATGCTCGTGCAGATCGTTGAGGCGGACCCAACTGGAGACGGAGTTCCCTGAGGTGGTGCTCCACCGGTTGGAGGCAGCCTGGCAGCTTATCCAGTGTACCAGAGGGCTCCCACAGCCCACGGACTACGTTTGGAGGTCTTCAGGATTTTCTCAGTGGAGAGCCCTGCCGGGCTGATTTACATGTTTGTTTTCTTACGCTTTCCGGCTGTTCCCGGATGTAGGCGTGTGACCATGGTTGTGTCTGTCTTTTTGTCGTGCATTTGTAGGATCAGACGACGCTCCGTTTGGACGCCTGTGCGCAGAGTTATGGCCAAAACAGTGGTTTTGGGCCGGTTCAGGTTTGACAGGCACCGTCGTGTGCGCCACCCGCCGTGAGCCACGGCGGCTATTTATGCTGTGGACCTGTCATTTGTTCTTTCTCTCTGCACATTCACTAAACTGCAGCTTCTGAGACTTGCCTTGTCTCTCTTAGCCTGGCCCTTGCTGTTCCTTCACCCGCTTGCATGCTAAGGCGTTAAGCTGACAGGTCTGTGCCGCCACGTCAACAGCAGCATTGCTAGGAAACTACAGTGAAACTTCTCATGGTATCAGAGCAGCGAGCCAGAGCTCGCACAGCTGCGCAGCAGAGACGTAGCGTGAGCGACAGCAGCAGCAACCCTGAGTGGTAGCAGCAGCACAGCCCACTGCAGCAGCAACGGGTCCTGTGAGGGGGGGCCACCACCACGCAGCACTGGACGCGACCACGACAGCCGCAGCAGCCAACATAGCCGCGGAAGCAGCAGCGGCAGCGGCAAAAGGGAGTGGCTGCGGCAGCAGCAACCGCAGCAGCGGCAGCCGCGGCAGCAGCAGCCGCGGCAGTGGCAGCTGCCACAGCAACAGCCACGGCCTTGGCGGCAGCTGCAATAGCCAGCAGCCGCAGGAGCAGCCGCGGCAGCAGCCAGCAGCCGCGCCAGCGGCCAGCAGCCGCGGCAGCAGCCAGCAGCGGCTGCAGCAGCAGCAACAGCAGCAGCGGCTGCTACAGCGACAGCGCAGCAGCGCAGCGCAGCAGCAGCCGCTGCGCAACAGCAGCGCAGCGTAGCGGCGGTAGCGCAGCAGCGCAGCAGCAGCAGCGTAGCACAGCAGCAGCAGCGCAACAGCGGCAGCGCAGCAACACAACGCTACCGCGGCTGCGCGGCAAGCGCAGCAGCAGCGCAGCAGCAGCGGAGCAGCGGCAGTGCGGCAGCGCAGCAGCGCAGTAGCACAGCAGTAGCACAGCTGCAGCGGCAGCGCAGCAGCAGCAGCGCAGCAACAGCGTAGCACTGCCGCGGCTGCGCAGCAGCAACAACAGCGCAGCGGCAGCTGCGTAGCGCCGCAGCCGCAGCACCGCAACAGAGCAGCAGCAACGCAATGCAGCAGCATCAGCAGTGGCAGCGACAACGCCCGCAGCCCACTGCTGACATCAGCAAACCCCTGCTGACGTTTGCAGTGACCCCGCTGATGTCATTAGAGACTTAGTGAAATGTTTTGACAAAAAGTCAATTTTTGCCAGCATTTCAATTCCTCAAAAAATGCTGACGGTTCTGCGTTTGGACGACTTTCGCGCCGCCTCAGCATGGAGCCGAGCAGCTCCAAGGACAAGGAGCTGGAGGACACCGTCACGAGCGGGGGCCGCAGCCCACGCTCAAAGGCGATTGACTTCCTGCTGGTGGAGCAGTCGTCACTCCGCCAGCGCCAGGATGAGCAGTCAGCTATGCTGCGGCAAATCCGCGATGCCTTGATCTCTCTGTCTGGGACACCGGGACATCAGCCCAGGAGAGAGAGAGAGGCAACCCCATCGGCCCAGGAGTCTGCTAGCCCCACTGCCGCCCCTATGTAGAGACGAGAGTCCATGGTCGAGGAGTGGGATCAGGCGCCACCTCCCACTGGAGAGGACGCGCTTCGCCGGCTGATGGAGCAGATGAGGAGCCTGCGCATTGAGACACCGGCGCCCAGTCCGAGGAGCCAGCAGCAGCAGCAGCAGCAGCATACTGACCCGCGTCAAGTCTCGGATGCCGCTGGAGGAGCAGCGTTGATGCCTTTCCTGCCCTTCCCACGTCCGCTCCTAGCACAACCAGAGGTCGAGCTGCCCACGGAGCGACGACCCAAGGACTTCGAGACTTCCCCGCCTCGCTACGACAGCAAGGCGGGGTTTGACTGTTGGGAGGTGCTGTTTTAGGTATGGGCAGACTCTGAGGGAGTCTGGTCCCACTACCACAGCCAGTACCAGACGGCTGATCCGCTCCAGTCCCAGACGGCAGCGCGTGCCATGCGTGGACTGCTATACGCAGTTCCACAAGAGACAGTGGTCGACTTCCGTCCCTTCCTGGGCGCGCCTGGGACAAGAGCAGGCGCAGACCCGCGCCGCGGCTGGGAGCTGGCGCTGACCCTTTTTGCAGCAGAGACTCACGCGACCCGGTCAGCGCGCCTTCGTGAGTTCCACTCCCTTCATCAGGGATCCTCGGAGTCAGCAGCTGATTATTGGCGTCAGGCCATGCGCCTGTACACTCGTCTGGGCACCGGAGGCGGCTCTCAGCTTTGGGCGCTGGACACCATCATGCTGGGAGTGCGCCCCGAGCTCACTGACACCTTCTCCCACCTCCACCAGGACGTCCTCGCGTCCATGTCCGACACCTTGCAGCTGCTGCCCTGGGCGCAGGGCTACTTCATCCAGGTCGCGACAGCTGACGAGGTAGCCTGCGCGCATCGGCAGGGCGCCATGGTCGCTGTAGTAGTGGGAGCGACGTCCTCTACGCCTTCCACACCGTCGTCCACCTTCACCCCCACCAGCTCCACCTCTGCCTCTCCTGCTTCCTCCCCTGTTACTCCGACGGCCACTGCAACAGTCGTGAAGGGGAAGAAGGGGAAGAAGAAGAGGGGACCGCAGCAGCCTTCCGGTGGCACCGGACGGGCAGTCCGCTGCCACAACTGTGGCGGACCTCATCGCTACACTGAGTATCAGCAGGAGCTGGACTGGGCGAGGATCACCCGCGGTCTTCAGGCAGCCCACGAGGAGCGGATCCGCACTGGAGCAGTAGCCCGTGTCGCAGCGACCTCGGGGGCAGCACCGGCGGCAGATCCTCCGCCATCCGGGGGGAGTACCACGCCGGACCCGAGGGACCAGACCATCGTGGAGCTACGTTGACTGCTGGCAATTCGCTCACAGGGAGGTGCGAGTGTGCTGTCACAGCCGAGTGGTCCACAGACTGACTGTCCATCTGTGTTTGTGGCACGTGGTCGTACTTGCGGGGGGGCTGCGTCGCCTGGTGAGGATGAGTCTGACAGCACACAGTGGTTGGATGAGTCGCATCGTCGTGCATTGTCCCGCTGTCCTGCCACACATGCTGAGCGTCCAGCAGAGGCATCGTGCTCCGTTGCTCGTTGTACCGTGACCACCACAGGTCGTGAGGCGAGTGGCCACTGGATCATTGACTCAGGGGCCACTCACCACATAACCTGCGATCGTACCGCCTTTGTCGTGCTTGGTCCTGTTGGGTCTGTTCGGTCAGTGCGGACAGGGTCTGGGCAGTCACTACCAATTCAGGGGACATGGGTTGTACGGTTCGATGGTCCATCTGGTCCCGTGTACCTTTCTGACGTGCTTTTCGTGCCTGATCTCGAGCTCATCCTGCTCTCTGTCCGTGCCTACACGAGGATGGGTCTCTCTGTTCACCACTCCATTGACGATGCCACGATCACCGCACTTGACACTTCCACGGTTGTGTTGCGTGCCTCTGTTGTGGATGACCTGTATCGCATCGTGCGCTGCTCTGCTCCTGACTCTTCCCCTTGCTCATCTGCCCGCGTCTTTGTCACGGGGGTGTTGTCTCCTGACCACCAGCGCCTTTTACATCGGCGCCTGTNCAGTGCGGACAGGTTCTGGGCAGTCACTACCTGTTCAGGGGACAGGGGTCGTACGGTTTGATGGTCCGTCTGGTCCCGTGTATCTTTCTGACATGCTTTTCATGCCTGATCTCGAGCTCAGCCTGCTCTCTGTCCGTGCCTGCACGAGGATGGGTCTCTCTGTTCACCACTCCATTGACGATGCCACGATCACCGCACTTGACACTTCCACGGTTGTGTTGCGTGCCTCTGTTGTGGATGACCTGTATCGCATCGTGCGCTGCTCTGCTCCTGACTCTTCCCCTTGCTCATCTGCCCGCGTCTTTGTCACGGGGGTGTTGTCTCCTGACCACCAGCGCCTTTTACATCGGCGCCTGTGTCATGTGAGCACGGACACTGTGTCCAGGCTCCTTCGTACACAGCCCGCTCTCGGTCTTGACGCAGCTTCCTTCGAGAAGCCGCCCAAGACCGACTGTCTGTTCTGCGGTCAAGGCAAGATGCATCGATGCACCTACCCTGCCTCCGTCACTCGCGCGCAGCGTCCCCTGGAGCTTGTCCACTCGGACCTCCTCGGACCTCTCCCTGTCGAGTCTGTCGCTGACCGTGGTCGATATGTTCTTACCCTCACGGATGACTTCACCCGCATGCGGTGGGTCTACTGCCTCCGCCACAAGAGTGATGCCACTCTAGCTGTGCGCTTGTGGCTCGTGATGGCTGAGCATCAGTCTCGTCACTCCCTCCACACCTTCCGCTCTGACCGCGGCGGTGAGTATCTCGGTGAGCTGACCACTCACTTCGCCGAGTTTGGTATCTGTCACCAGCTCTCGGCGCGTGCTACACCACAGCAGAACAGTGTGTCCGAGCGCTGGAACCGCACCATGGAGGACGCGGTTCGCGCTATGCGTGCTGAGTGCGGTCTCCCGGAGTCCTTCGCCTTCGAGGGCTTCGCCTACATGACGTGGGTCTGGAACCGCCTCCCGCATGGTCCCTTGCCGGACCACGTCACGCCGTATGAGCTGTGGTTCGGTCACCGTGCGGACCTCAGGCTTGCTCGCATCTGGGGTTCCTTGGCCTGTGTCTGGTACACCGAGGACCAGCAGGGGTCCAAGGTCTCTCCGCGCGGCCGGATGTGTGCCTTCCTCGGTGTCTCCTCGCGCTCCAAAGCGTGGCGTTTCTTGGATGCGGGTTGCCACCGCATCGTTGAGTCGCGCGACGCGTTGTTTTTTGGGGCACTGTCGTACCGCGACCTGTCTGCCATTCTCACACAGGCAGCGTCTCACGTTCCCACCTATGAGGCCTCCCGTCAGATTGGGGAGTATGCCCCACAGGGTGAGTCAGTCCGGGGTGCCTCCAGGGTGGGATCGTCGCTGGCCACCATTGACCCGGCCATCATTGCTGTCGGGCCTGTAGTCTCTACGCCTGCCTCGCTTGCGTCCGCCACGACTGTCTCACCTGCGCCTACTGCGCCTGCCTCACCCGCGCCAGCTGCGACTGCCTCGCCCGCGCCTACCGCGACTGCCTCGCCCGCACCTGCAGCGCCTGCTTCGCCCGCACCTGTAGCGCCTGCTACGCCTGCCTCATCCGCGCCTGTTGCAACTGCCTCGCCCGCGCCTGCCGCGACTGCCTCGCCCACACCTACAGCGCCTGCTTCGCCCGCACCTGCAGTGCCTGCTTCGCCTACCGGAGCTCCACCTGCCGCCTCTTCGCCTGCGGCGCCTGCCTCACCCGCGCCCACCGCGACTATCTCGCCCGCGCCTGCCGCGACCGTCTCGCCCGTGCCTGCAATGCCTGCTTCGCCCGCGCCTACCGCACTTGTCTCGCCCACGCATGTAGCGTCTCTAGAGACAGCACCTGACCTCCCTGTGCCAGAACCGTCGGTCAGCTCAGACTCGGGCTACTCCCGTGGACCAGGTGGGCGTCTCCGCCCACTGGCCTCACGCGCACCTTCGACTGCGGTTGCGCCACCCAGACGACGCATGCGTAGCGTGCACAGTGGTGACCCTTGCACGAAGGTCCTCAGCCTGAGTGTCCAAGGCACCTACACGGAGGTGCACCCAGCTTGTCCCATTGGGCACCAGCTGATCACTGACGAGCACTAGGTTGCACAGGCACTTGCCGCTGACCTAGTTGTGGTCCGTCCGACGCATGAGGCATGTGTCCTGGCCACCCGGAGCTCTCCTTTGACGGTCCCTGATCCAGACACGTTAAAGGAGGCTCTCTCAGGAGAGGATGCTGAGCAGTGGCGAACCGCCTGTGAGGACGAGCTCAGGGCCATCCGGGAGCACGGAGTCTTTGAGCTGGTCGACCGTCGTGAGGGACGGAAGGTCGTGCAGGCCAAGTGGGTCTTGCGTAAGAAGGTGAAGCCTGACGGCTCACTGGACCGCTATAAGGCCCGCTTGAAGGCCAAGGGATTCTCTCAGGTTGAGGGGATCGACTTCACTGACACCTTTGCCCCTGTTGGCCGCGTGACCACAGCTCGCGCGCTGCTTGGTGTGGTCGCTCACCATGACTGGGAGCTGCACCAGATGGATGTGAACAATGCGTTCCTCCACGGCACCTTGGAGGAGNAGAGGATGCTGAGCAGTGGCGGGCCGCCTGTGAGGACGAGCTCAGGGCCATCCGGGAGCACGGAGTCTTTGAGCTGGTCGACCGTCCTGAGGGACGGAAGGTCGTGCAGGCCAAGTGGGTCTTCCGCAAGAAGGTGAAGCTTGACGGCTCACTGGACCGCTGTAAGGCCCGCTTGACTGCCAAGGGATTCTCTCAGGTTGAGGGGATCGACTTCACTGACACCTTTGCCCCTGTTGGCCGCGTGACCACAGCTCGCGCGCTGCTTGGTGTGGTCGCTCACCATGACTGGGAGCTGCACCAGATGGATGTGAACAATGCGTTCCTCCACGGCACCTTGGAGGAGGAGATCTACATGGTCCAGCCACTTGGGTTTGAGGTCGAAGACGACAAGGTCTGGCGCTTGTGCAAGGCCTTGTATGGCCTGAAGCAGTCGCCCCGGTGCTGGAACCAAGAGATCACTCGCACCCTCACTCAGGCCGAGTACGTCCAGAGTGATGCCGACCTGTCACTCTTCGTCCGACGGACAGCCGAGCACCTCAGTGCCATTCTCGTGTATGTGGACGATCTCCTGATTGCGTCTCCTTCACTGAAGGCCGTGAAGGAGGCCAAGGCGGTCCTGCAGGCCGTCTAAAGGATGAAGGACCTTGGTCCAGCGGCTGTGTTCCTCGGGATGGAGATTGTGCGTGATCGTCGTCGACGGACACTCCTCATCCATCAGGCACGATATGCACAAGTTGTGGGGGAGCGGTTTGCTAACCTCCTTGGCGCTGTTCCCACCGCCTCGTCACCCATCACTCCCGACGGGCAAGATGCCCTGAAGGTGACAGACCCAGCTGATCTGGGTGAGACTGTGGACGTGACCCTGTACTTGCGCATCATTGGCTCACTGATGTACTTGGCCACGACCACGTGTCCCGACATTGCGTTCGCTGTCAACCTACTTGCACAGTTCAGTCAGTCCCCTCGGGCGCGCGCTCTGCACGCAGCTTTGCGAGTCGTCCGGTACGTGGTCTCCACACCGTATCATAGTCTCTACTTTCGGAGACAGTGCTCGGTTGTGGTAGATGGCTACACCGACAGCGATTGGGCATGGAGTCCTGATTGACGCAGCCGCACGGGTTACGTGTTCCTGCTTGGTGGCACCGCTGTGTCTTGGCGCAGCGGCAAGCAGGGGTGCATTGCTCGCAGCTCCTCAGAGGCTGAGTATGTCGCTCTGGGTGCTGGCGCCGCTGAGGCGGTGTGGCTACCTCCAGCGGGTGGAGCACTACCCAGCCTGGGTAGGCAGCCTGGCAGCCTACCCAGTGGCTGGAGGTAGCCACACCGCCTCAGCAGCGCCAGCGCCCAGAGCAACATACTCAGCCTCTGAGGAGCTGCGAGCTATGCACCCCTGCTTGCCGCTGCGCCAAGACACAGCGGTGCCACCAAGCAGGAACAAGTAACCCGTGTGGCTGCATCCATCAGGACTCCATGCCCAGTCGCTGTCGGTGTAGCCATCTACCACAACCGAGCACTGTCTCCGAAAGCAGAGACTCTGATACGGTGTGGAGACCACGTACCGGACGACTCGCAAAGCTGCGTGCAGAGCGCAAGCCCGAGGGGACTGACTGAACTATACGAGTAGGTTGACAGCAAACGCAATGTCGGGACGCGTGGTCGTGGCCAAGTACATTAGTGAGCCAATGATGCGCAGGTACAGGGTCACGTCCACAGTCTCACCCAGATCAGCTGGGTCTGTCACCTTCAGGGCATCCTGCCCGTCGGGAGTGATGGGTGACGAGGCGGTGGGAACAGCGCCAAGGAGGTCAGCAAACCGCTCCCCCACAACCTGTGCATATCGTGCCTGATGGATGAGGAGTGTCCGTCGACGACGATCACGCACAATCTCCATCCCGACGAACAAAGCCACTGGACCAAGGTCCTTCATCCTGTAGACGGCCTGCAGGACCGCCTTGGCCTCCTTCACGGCCTTCAGTGAAGGAGACGCAATCAGGAGATCGTCCACATACACCAGAATGGCACTGTGGTGCTCGGCTGTCCGTCGGACGAAGAGTGACAGGTCGGCATCACTCTGGACGTACTCGGCCTGAGTGAGGGTGCAAGTGATCTCTTGGTTCCAGCACCAGGGCGACTGCTTCAGGCCATACAAGGCCTTGCACAAGCGCCAGACCTTGTCGTCTTCGACCTCAAACTCAGGTGGCTGGACCATGTAGATCTCCTCCAAGGTGCCGTGGAGGAACGCATTATTTACATCCATCTGGTGGAGGTCCCAGTCATGGTGAGCGACCACACCAAGCAGCGCGCGAGCTGTGGTCGTGCGGCCAACAGGGGCAAAGGTGTCAGTGAAGTCGATCCCCTCAACCTGAGAGAATCCCTTGGCAGTCAAGCGGGCCTTACAGCGGTCCAGTGAGCCGTCAAGCTTCACCTTCTTGCGGAAGACCCACTTGGCCTGCACGACCTTCCGTCCCTCAGGACGGTCGACCAGCTCAAAGACTCCGTGCTCCCGGATGGCCCTGAGCTCGTCCTCACAGGCGGCCCGCCACTGCTCAGCATCCTCTCCTGAGAGAGCCTCCTTTAACGTGTGTGGATGAGGGACCGTCAAAGGGGAGCTCCGGGTGGCCAGGACACATGCCTCATGGGTCGGACGGACCGCAACTAGGTCAGCGGCAGCTACCTGTGCAGCCTCGTGCTCGTCAGCGATCAGCTGGTGCCCAATGGGACAAGCTGGGTGCACCTCTGTGTAGGTGCCTTGGACACTTAGGCCGAGAGCCTTTGTGCCAGGGTCACCACTGTGCACGCTCCGCATGCATCGTCTGGTTGGCGCAACCGCAGTCGAAGGTGCTCGTGAGGCCAGTGGGCGGAGACGTCCACTTGGTCCACCGGAGTAGCCCGAGTCTGAGCTGACCGACGGTTCTGGTACTGGGAGGGCATGTGCTGTCTCTGGAGACGCTGCAGGCGTGGGCGAGACAGGCGCGGCAGGCGCGGGCGAAACAGGCACTGCAGGCACGGACGAGACGGTCGCAGCAGGTGCGTGCGAGACAGTCGCGGCGGGCGCGGGTGAGGCAGGTGCCGCAGGTGAAGAGGCGGCAGGTGCAGCCCTGGCAGGCGAAGGAGGCGCTACAGGTGCGGGCAAAGCAGGCGTTGCAGGTGCGGGCGAAGTAGGTGCTGCAGGTGCGGGCGAGGCAGTCGCGCCAGGCGCGGGCGAGGCAGTCGTGGTAGGCGCGGGTGAGGCAGGCGCTGTAGGCGCAGGCGAGACAATCGTGGCGGGCGCAAGAGGGGTAGGCGTACAGACTACAGGCCCGACAGCAATGATGGCCGGGTCAATGGTGGCCAACGATGGTCCCACCCCGGAGGCACCCCAGACGAACTCACCGTTTGGGGTAGACTCCCCCATCCGACGGGAGGCCTCACAGGTGGGAACGTGAGACGCTGCCTGGGTGAGAATGGCATATAGGTCGCGGTACGACAGTGCCTCAAAAAATAGCGCGTCGCGCGACTCAACGATGCGGTGGCAACCCGCATCCCAGAAATGCCACGCATTGGAGCACAAGGAGACACCGAGGAAGGCACACATCCGGACGTGCGGAAAGACCTTGGACCCCTGCTGGTCCTCGGTGTACCAGACACAGGCCAAGGAACCCCAGACGTGAGCAAGCCTGAGGTCCGCACGGTGACCGAACCACAGCTCATACGGCGTGACGTGGTCCGGCAAGGGACCATGTGGGAGGCGGTTCCAGACCCACGTCAGGTAGGCGAAGCCCTCGAAGGCAAAGGACTCCGGGAGACCGCACTCAGCGCGCATGGCGCGAACCGCGTCCTCCATGGTGCGGTTCGAGCGCTCGGACACACCATTCTGCTGTGGCGTAGCAGGGGCCGAGAGCTGGTGATAGATACCAAGCTCGGCGAAGTGAGTGGTGAGCTCACCGAGATACTCACCACCGCGGTCAGAGCGGAAGGTGTGGAGGGAGTGACGAGACTGACGCTCGGCCATCACGAGCCACAAGAGCACGACTAGAGCGGCATCACTCTTGTGGCGGAGGCAGTAGATCCACCGCATGCGGGTGAAGTCATCCGTGAGGGTAAGAACATTCCGACCACAGTCAGCGACAGACTCGACAGGGAGAGGTCCGAGGAGGTCCGAGTGGACAAGCTCCAGGGGACGCTACGCGCGAGTGACGGAGGCAGGGTAGGTGCATCGATGCATCTTGCCCTGAGCGCAAAACAGACAGTCGGTCTTGGGCGGCTTCTCGAAGGAAGCCGCGTCAAGACCGAGAGCGGGCTGTGTACGAATGAGCCTGGACACAGTGTCCGTGCTCACATGACACAGGCGCCGATGTAACAGGTGCTGGTGGTCAGGAGACAACACCCCCATGGCAAAGACGCGGGTAGATGAGCAAGGGGAAGAGTCAGGAGCAGAGCAGCGCACGATGCAATAAAGGTCATCCACAACTGAGGCACGTAACACAACCGTGGAAGTGTCACGTGCAGTGATCGTGGCATCATCAATGGAGTGGTGAACAGAGAGACCCATCCTTGAGCAGGCACGGATAGAGAGCAGGCTGAGCTCGAGATCAGGCACAAAAAGCACATCAGAAAGATACACGGGACCAGACGGACCATCGAACCGTACGACCCCTGTCCCCTGAACAGGTAGTGACTGCCCAGAACCTGTCCGCACTGTCCGAACAGACCCAAGAGGACCAAGCACGACAAAGGCGGTATGGTCGCAGGTCATGTGGTGAGTGGCCCCTGAGTCAATGATCCAGTGGCCACTCGCCTCACGACCTGTGGTGGTCACGGTACAACGAGCAACGGAGCACGATGCCTCTGCTGGACGCTCAGCAGGTGTGGCAGGACAGCGGGACAATGCACGACGATGCGACTCATCCAACCACTGTGTGCTGTCAGACTCATCCTCACCAGGCGACGCAGCCCCCCCACAAGTACGACCACGTGCCACAAACACAGATGGACAGTCAGTCTGTGGACCACTCGGCTGTGACAGCACA
>SZWC01001590.1:235042-260675 GCA_023375785.1 Penium margaritaceum | reverse complement strand
GCACACACACACACACACACACACACACACATACACACACACACACACACACACACACACACACACACACACACACACACACACACACACACACACACACACACACACACACACACACACACACACACACACACATGCAGGAGCTCATGAGTTCGCGTGCCAGCTGGCCCAAGCAGGTGGGTGTGTGTGTGCTTGTGCAGGTTGAGTTTTAATGCACAAGTGCTTCGAGGCGTACTCACCCCACGGCATGCTGCCTTCGTGGGCGTGGACATGCTCATGGACGTGGGCTCTGAAATGTCAATGTGTACTTGCACAAGCACAGGCACCGGGGGGGAGCGGGGATGCGAGCGAGAGTGTGGGCACAAGAGCAATCGCGGCCACGGGCGGGCAAGGGCGGGCACACGTTCGTGGGAGGCATCGGCGAAGGCGCACAAATACGTGCATGTTCGCATAGAGGAAGGCACAGCCTGCGTGTGCACGAGCGTGCGCGCAAAAAAGGCCACGCGAGAGCGCAAACAAAGCGTATGCTTGAGTTCGTTCGTTCAGGTTAACCGTTGAGTCTCAGAGCGCGGGGAAGCGAGCAGAGGTAAGTGGGCGGAACTTCAAAGCGCTATGCGCGCAAGCGTGCCTGCTCAGGATGAGCACACGCCCTTACGTGTGCAGATATAGGCCTGCACACATGCGAGTGCTCACCCAGGGCCGCACACGTGTGCGCCGGCCCGACAACCCTGCGGGCGGGAGCATAGGTCGCAGGCGGGCTGGTACGCGCAAATGCGGGGGTGGTCAGGAGGCGGACAGTACGGCAGGCTGGAAGGCAGGGCTGGGTGTCAGTGGGCCAAAGGAGCTTGAAATACCGAGACGCTTTGCAAAGCGTCTAAGAAAAGAACAACTCAGCAGGCGGGCAGCACAGCAAGCTGGCAGGCAGGGGGGCGTGGCACGCAAATACGTCAGTGTATATGGAGAGGGCGGAGGGGGGCGCTTCCGTAGACAGACGGGGGCCAGTGAAATGGAGGACGGGCGCAGGCGAACGGGTGGGTCTGTTGGACCCGCATTGGGCCTGGCGGGCGGATGAGCTGACAGGTTTGCGGGAAGGAGGATGGGCCTGGCATGAGTGCATGCGCGTGGGCATGCGTGTGTGCGCGCGTGCATGCGGGGACACGTGCGGGGCTGAGGGCAAGAGGGCGAGTGCGCAAGCCAGCGGGTGCGTGGGTGTGCAGGAGAGAGGGCTCCCAGGGTGTGGGCGTACAGGTGCCCGTTTGTGCAGCTCATTCAGTTAACAAGCGTGCCATAGAAGCAAATTAAAAATGATGTATTTTTCCAGAACGAGCACACAAACAATTGTCTCGGAAGGCCAGCAAGCTGGCGCTCGGGTTTGAGATGGTTTGGGCCTGCGGGCCTGCAGGCATGTCGGGATGCTGGGACCGGGCATGTGGATGTACGGGCATGCAGGCTTGTGGGCGAGAGTGGAAGTGCGGGCATGCAGGCTTGTGGGCGAGAGTGGAAGTGCGGGCATGCAGGCTTGTGGGCGATAGTGGATGTACGGGCATGCAGGCTTGTGGGCGAGAGTGGATGTACGGGCATGCAGGCTTGTGGGCGAGAGTGGAAGTGCGGGCATGCAGGCTTGTGGGCGAGTGTGGGAGTGCGGGCATGCAGGCTTGTGGGTGAGTGTGGAAGTGCGGGCATGAAGGCTTGCCGATGCACAGGGGAGCGAGCGTGCAAGCATGCCGGCGTGCAAGGTGTGCGCGCATGGCAAGGTGTGCGCGCATGGCAGGGTGTGCGCGTGTGGCGTGCTGACGTGCCGACGTGCGGGCATGCAGGCGTGCAGGCGGGAGGCAAACATGTTGACGTGCGGCAGGCAGTGGGCATGTGGTGCGGACGTAAGGGTGAGGCACATGCGGGCACTGGGCGTGCGGTGCGGACGTAAGGGTGAGGCGCGTGCAGGAAGTGGGCGTGTGGGGCGGACGTAAGGGTGAGGCACATGCGGGCAGTGGGCGTGCGGTGCGGACGTAAGGGTGAGGCGCGTGCGGGAAGTGGGCATGTGCGGCGGACGTAAGGGTGAGGCACATGCGGGCAGTGGGCATGTGGTGCGGACGTAAGGGTGAGGCACATGCGGGCACTGGGCGTGCGGTGCGGACGTAAGGGTGAGGCGCGTGCGGGCAGTGGGCGTGCGGTGCAGACGTAAGGGTGAGGTGCGTGCGGGCAGTGGCCGTGCAGTGCGGACGTAAGGGTGAGGCGCGTGAGGGCAGCGGGCGTGCGCTTCAGTGTATGGGTGCACATCTTTTTGGGTCTGTTCTCCATGCATGCATGCTTGCATGAGAAGAGAACATGCATGTGTGAGTGCAAAAGCGCATACACCTGCACAACCACATGCATGCACATGTGTGCACAGTCATTCACATGCTCTCGACGGCATCCGACTCCATAGGAATGCATGCGAGCAAGCGGTGTGTGTGGACTGGCCGATAGCAACCCCTTCGTGAGTGCATGCGTACCCTTGCAGGGCATAGCACACCAACATGGATTCCTTCTCTATGCAACACTACGACGGGGTGCAAAGTGTGGATCGGCCTAAAAATCACATTTTCAGTTTTTTAAATAGCTTCACGGCTCCATTTCCCTCCCTCCCTCTGTGCCTCTCTGTTGTTCTGTCTGTCTCACCAGGTCTGTCCTTTACGCTGCCACGGCAACGAGAAGTTAGGCGTGGAGTGCGAGCACAGCACCTTCACCACCGAGTCCAGAAGTGTCGACAGCCCCTCTATCTCTCCCTCTGCCGCACCCTCCACTGCTCCCACACCACCGCCCTCCGCCCGTGCAGTAGCCACTGGAGGTGGTCCCAGCGGCAGTTGCTGTTGCTGTGGCTGCTGCTGATGCTGCTGCTGCTGGCTGCTTGGTCCTAAAGGTGGAGGTTGCAGTGAGAAGGTGCTTCTATTGATCGCCGTGATGGCCGCAACAACCGCCGCAGCAGCAGCAGCTGCTGCAGCGGTGGCAACTGAGGAGGAGGTTGACGCATTCTTCGATACCTCTGCTGCAGCTGCTGATGCGGCGGCTGCTGCCAATGCACCTGCTTCTCCACCAATGGGCACTGGTCCAGACGTTCTCTGGCCAGCAGCTGCTGCTGCTGCTGCTGCGGTGGCTGCAGCAGCAGCGGCAGTTTCCGCGTCACCTGACAACTGCATGTGCTCTCTTGCCTGCAAGGGCGGTTGTTTTCGTCGCTGTTGCTGTTGCTGCTGCTGCTCGTCATCCTCCAGCTGCTGCTGCTGCTCCTCCTCCTCCTCCTCCTCCTCCTCCTCCTCTGGCTGCTGCTCCCCCTCCTCCTCCTGCTGCTGTTTGCCCTGCCTCAGCTGACGTTTCCCTAATTTTTTTTTTTCCCATTGCCTGTGTGGCCCGCTGTCCTGCCTGTCAACAAGGCTATCATGTGTACCCTTCCTTGTACCCCGCAGACCTGGAGACAGAAAGGAGATCAAGCTCGCTAAACCCAAGCCTTGCAACTCCCTCGCACTGACGGTCGCCTTCCGCCGAGCAGCAGATGGAGGTGTCCCCCTTACCTGAGCTTCCCTCGCTTCCAGCGCAGCCTCTGCACTAGATTCCCTTGCTCTCTTCCTGGTCGATCTGGACGACAGTGCTGAAGCCCCTCCTGCTGCGACAGCAGCAGGGGAGGCTCGTTGTTTGTCAGGAGTGCCCCGTGCCCCTTCATGCTCCGCAACTGCTTCACCCTCTCCCAGCCCTTGCTCTTGTGCCCGTCCCTGAACAATCCCTCTCCCTCTCGCTCTCCCTCTTCCTCTTCCTCTCCCTCGCAAACTGGCGCCAGAATCCATACCCTCGGAACTCTTCTTGCCCTCTTCTCTCGCTGCATCCCCTCCACGTCCCTCCTTCCGTTCTGATGGCCTCTCCTCTGTGCCTCCCCGTCTTCCTCTGCCAACTGCAATCTTCTCCACTGACGGTGTGGCTGCAGCACTTTCCCTGCTCCGTCCCCTGCCTCTCTTCATCCCCACCAAGACGGTATCCCCAGCAGGAGAACCGACCCACTCCCTCACCTGCTCACCCTTCTTCCCATGAACCTCCTCCGCCCCACCCTCCCCCTCCATCTTCTGGCCTCCTGTTTTTCCCCAACTCATGCCCCTTCTGCCTCGCCGTGCCGAGCCTACCGCAACAGCAGCCCGTCCAACTGGTCCTCTGCTGGCACCAGCAGCGCCTCCGACAGCAGCATCTACTCCTGCTGCCGTTGCTGTGGTAGCAGTTGCTGCTACCACTAGAGCAGCCGCAGCAGCAGCAGTTGCCCTTCTACCTGCACCCCCACCCCTGATCAGGGCACGACCCCTACTGAGTCGTGTAACAGAAGCACTCCTGCCTCCCACTGGCGCCAAATCCAATGGCGACAAGGGCACTCCCCTCCCCATCCCTCTCCGTCTCCCCATCGGAGGTGACACAGTGACCACCCCTCCCTTCCCTCGCATAATTCGCTGCGGTGTGCCCCCTCTTACTGCTAGCACCTCCTTTGCAGCCTCCTTGGCAATCACCCAATCCGCCCCTCTCCTCTTCCCCGGCCTCCCTCGAGCATGGTTAACAACACCACCAACACCACCACCACCACGACCACCATCATCACCACCACCGCCGCCAGTACCACCGCCAGCATCCGCTCCTCTGCCAGCTCCACGCTTACCACTGCCACTTGTGCCCTCCAGAGCTCCCTCCGCCACACCAACTCCTCCGACTACAGGCCCGCCGCGGCGGTGGCGCGATGGCGGGGTCCCGCGGATCTGCACAGCGGTGGCAGCCGGACTGGCGGGCGGTGCAGGCGCATTCCTCTGCCGGGAACTCACATGGCTCCCTCTTGAGCCAAGAGAAGCCCTCCTCCTTCCTCCAGCTGTGCCCTCCCCGGGGCTGGAAAGGTGCCTGCTTGCCTTGCGTTCATCTGCTCCTTCCAAAGATCTGTCCTCACTTCTCCTGCCCGCAGTTCCCTCCCGCTCCACAGCCCTCAAATCCCCCCCTCCAACCAGCACTCTCCCGCCAGCCCCCCTCAACCTGCCCCCGCCACGCCCCCTTCGCCCACGCCCAGGCGTCGATGCTTCCTCTACCTCTGCCCTCTCTTCTCCTTCAGCGGCCGCCATGCTGTGTCCTCTTCCTCCGCGGCTGCGGCCACCCCTGGCCCTGCCCCTCCTTCGATCCGTCACTGCTTCGAGAGCCACGACGGCAGCAACACCAGCTGCACCATCCACGAGCTCCACACCAGGAGTTAGTTGTGGAGGTGGCGAGCCAGCAGCGCCTGCGGCAGTAGCAGCCTCTACTGTGGCCGTTGCAGCAGGAGACAGTGCGGCAGCGGTGGTGTCAGAGGGAGCAATAGCAGCAGCTGCCGCTGCTGCACCAGTTACTTGAGCAGAAGACGGGTGAGTACCGGGATTGGGGTCACGGCTGCTACTTGACTTCTCTCTGGCAGCAGCAGCAGCAGCAGCAGCAGCAGCAGCAGCATCATCGCCTTCTGTGGTAACAGCAGCACCACCAACAGCAGCAGCAGCACCAGCAGCATCAGCAGCACCAGCACCAGAAGCACCAGCAACAGCATCAGCACCAGCACCACCAACACCACCGGCAGTACCATCAGCAGCACCAGTAGCACCAGCACCATTATCACCACCACCAGCAGCAGAAGCAGGGTCAGCAGGAGCAGGAGGAGCAGCAGCAGCAGCTGCTGCGGGACTAGCTACAGCATCGCTTACAACTGAGTCAGTATGACCACTCTCACCCCCACTACTACCACCTCCGACCACAGCCGCATGACTAGGGCCAACATCTGCACCACCGGCAGCGGCAGCAGCAGCAGCAGCCCCGTGGGGAGCAGTAGGCCTGCCTGCCTCCGGAACGCCCCCCAAGTTGGCAGACTGCAGAGGAGGGGCACCCTTTGGGGCGTCTGCAGCCGCTGCCGTTGCCTCGGTGTCAGCAGCCCCGGTGGGTGGGCTGGCAGCTGCAGAGTTGGCGCCGGCGGCAGAGGCAGGAGCAGCGGCAGCAGCAGGGGGAGGAGGGGCAGGGGCGGAGGAGATGTCTCCAGGAGTGGCACGGTCATGTGCCTCCGCTAGTGCCGGCGATGCTGACGGTGCTGCTTCTGCTTCTGCAAGGGGTTTTTCTGCGCCTGCCTCTGACTTGCCTTGGGAAGCCATGCCAGACAGATGCCTTCAAGGGGGGGATGGCGGGGGGTAGTCGATACGCTGCTGCAAGGAGAGCCTACACCAGAGCCTTCATCTTCCTCGATGGTGCGCCCCGAGGGTAAAACAAGAGGAAAGGGAGTTGAACCGAACAAAAAAGGACCGAGAAAAAAAAAAACGATGACGGATATGCCCGTCCTCTGAACTCAAATTCAGGGTTTCAGCTTCATGCAGTGCCGCCTTCCACACCTTCCTCCGTCCCCCCCCCCCCCCCCCTTTTTTAGGTTTTTATAGATGGTCCGGGCAGAAAACTCCTCCGTCGTCAAACCGCAACCTTGCGTAAATTGCTGCACTAGTCTGAGATCCGCCACTGCGAGTCAAACACGCGTCAGGCCAGCCAGCCTCCCTTCCTGAGGAGCTACTGATCCTTTCGTCGGTTCTCAAACTTCCCTTCGAAGTGCTTCAAAGAAAAACTGGAGAACGGAAGGTCAGGCTGATCTCTTGCAGGGCACCGACCAAGTTCTGACGGCCAATTCACTCGAACGGTAGACCAAAAACAAAAAATCACTGCGTGACGCAGAAACTTCGTCGGCAAGTCACCGTCGAAGAAGCGGAGAGAGCAGGCCCAGATTATAGCACGAAAGTGTACCGCGCCGAGCCAGGGGGTGAGGCTGATGCGAGAAGGGCTCCCGTCACCCTCCACGCCGGCAACTCCTCCCTACGCCGACGAATGCAGGAACGGCGACCAGTGTGGAAGCGCCGCCGCCGACGATCACATCCTTCCGCCAATGATTTGTGCGGCTGTGGGTTGGAGGCTGTGCATGTTGAGATGGCCAGCTGGTCGGCTGACGCGTCTTGTCTCGGTCGGAGGGAAAGCTTCTGTTAGGGAACGGCGGCGCGGCAGCTGCTCTCCGAAGGCTTCAGCCATTCCAAAAATAAAACGAAGGCAAAAGAGAGCCGGTCACAAATACTCTGATTTCGGACAGAGAACCCTCATATGCCCACGCAATGTCCAAAATAAAGCACACTACAACATTGTCCAGAAAATGTAGCGTATGATGACACAGCTGTTACTCTGAGCGGAACATGGGTGGTTCACCGGGATGAGGTGCAGAAAAAAAGCCGATTCAGGGTTTTGGGACAAATGGATGATTTTCATTTAGCCGTAAGTGTACTTCGATCACAAGTGTCTAGTGATTCCAGCACATAGATACAATGCCGAGAATGAGAATGAGGCAAAGTCGGGCAATCGACGTTCGAGCCAAGGGAACTGTATGAGATCGCGCCATGAGTGGTGGATTCAAGAAGCTCCGCCGAGCAGTTGGGGGGCTTCAAGAATATCTTGACGCTTCTTTATATAAGTCGAGCATCGTTGAGAAGTCACATTAACGATATCAAAACATCGATATGGTTCATGACACTTCTGTCGACCGTTCTTGAAAGTGGTCAAATTTGTTGGAAACTTCTACAGCGGGACATCGAAGGTCGGGGTAATTGGCCAAAATTGCCTCTGCCAAACTACAGAAAAATCCTGAAGTCACCGCGCGCAGGGGGGGGGGGGGGAGCATGAATGTAAGAACAAAGATTCCCACTCCCGTGTTTTACGGACTCCTGTGCGTCAAGGACGTAAACCTTCCCCCCTTTTCAGCCGTGACGTCTCGGCGTGCTAGCAGATGTGAGCTTGTGACGGCGAAAGTAGCCGTCGATCAAGTGATCAACATCCTAGAGGATATCGTTGGGCTCCCAGCTGTTGTGCGCGGTATCGTAGCCTTGCCACTTGTCCAGATACTCGGTTGTTTTCCCACAACGTTGATGTCCAAGGAAATCTTTAAGGACGTACTCCATATCCTAGTACATATGTAGAGGAGGTGGAGGTGCGACATCTCAGCTAAGGAATTCTGTATTAAGGTCTTGGTAGTGCTTGAGCTTATCAGTAGAATATAGGGTGGATCGCCATGCTCTCAGGGAGACAAAGTTGAGAAATGACTAGGGTTTGCATTTTCTCGATCTCAAACGGTCCCAACCAGCGGGGTTTGAGTTTCGTGAAGTCTTCTCATTGATGTTTGATATTCGCTGAGTTGAGGAGGACGCGACTGCCAACGCTGAACATGTCATCGGTGCGATGTCGGTCGGCTACCCGTTTCATAGCTGCTTGTGTCTTTACGAGGGTCTGTTATGTTTATTCCTGGATGCTTATGAATTCCAGGCAGTGGATTTCAACCACGAGAATGTTACTCGAACTCTGCAATTCAGCAAGGAAGTTTGTCGTATACCACTTCAATAGGGACTTTACTCGTAATGGTGAAAGTGGCGAAGTTGTATGCGAATTCAAAAGTTGGCACTTTTGCTATCCAATCAGTGTCGTGTGGCTTGCATAAAGTTGGGAGGATTAGTTCGAGCGTCTATTCGGTTCGCTTGGTTTTCTCGTCAGACTAAGGATGTAATGTCGCCAATAGTTGGATCCGACTATTATAGCGTGTCATCAATTGTCTCCAAAAACGGCTCGTGAAGCGGTCGTCTTTGTCGGTAATGATGATATGTGGCTCTCTGTGTAGCCGTACGATCTTATTTAGAAACAACCTCGCTTTCTCTCCTATGGTGACGATCGTCGTTGTCGGGATGAAGTGCATCAATCTGAAAATTTTGTCCACCACGACGACGATGGCGTCATATCCCTCAAGAGTGGCGGACAGTCTCGTCACGAAGTCCATGTTGATAGCGGCTCACAAGTCTTTCGGAACAAGTAGGGTTAGAATATACCTAGTGGCCTCGTGCGCCGAGGTTTTCGTCTCCAAGAAGTGTTGCACGATTTGCATAAGGCCGCCACATTTTCTTCCATCTTGTCCCACCAGTAGTATTTTGCCAACTTCTTCAGCTTCTTGTCCTTGCCAAAGTGCCCCTCTAGATTGGTGTTGTGGCACTCCTCCATTAACATTCATCAAAGCTCCTTGTTTGGAGGGACAATGACATGGCAAGTGAATTGCGGTTGATGGTAGGGGTTGTTGAACCAAAATTTGTTCTTTTCTTTTTCATCAAACTCCTCGTAAACCTTTGCCGATAGCCTCACGAGGTGTGTTTCTCGTTCAACGAACAAGGTTATGATATCAGCTATTAGATCTGGTCGTGGACTAAGAGCATTTGTCGGATTTGTTTTTCCAAGATGGTACTCGATGTCGTAATCGAAGATGAAATCGAGGAACTCCATCGCGCTTGTCGATGGCTCACATTCGGTTGTGTCTTGAGATATTTCGAGGCATGATGGTCGGTATGGACAATGCATCAGCTACATTCCAAGTAACACCGCCCCTGATTACAATCATTTCTTTTTTATGCATGGCGTAGTTTATTTTGGGATCGTGTTGTTCTTTCGACATGTATGTGACCGGTTGTTCTCCATCACCATTGTCTTGGAGCAAAATGGCTCCGAAGGGTCCATCGGACACATTGGTGGCCATGATATAGTCTATCGTTGGATCTTCCAATTGCAAGGCAAGCATCAAGATCAAAGCTTTTCTCAAAGAGTTAAACACTTCTTGTTCACTATCCTTTCAATTCCACACGATGATTTTTTAGGTGAGACCTGAGAGAGGCGGTGACACCCGGGCATGGTCCTTTACGAATTGACGGTGATAGTTATAGAAGTCCAAAAATACCTCGGGGTCTCAAATATTTGTGGACATCAGTGAATCACCGACCGCCTCCACCTTTTTAGGGTCCATGGTGGTTTGTCCACCACTGATGATGTGGCCCAAAAAATCCATCAAACGATGAATAAAGTTGCACTTCAAGAGTATTCAAAAACACATCTCTCTTTGTAAAACCTTGAGAACGTTTTGAAAATGTCCATTGTGCTCCTCCGCGGTGCGGTTATATACCAGGATGTCATCAACATACATGATGAAAAAGTCGGGGATTTATGGGAAATACATGTTGTTCATTACAGTCGTAAAATTTTTGGGAAGGTTTGTGAGTCCAAAAAACATAACGGTAAACTCAAAGTGCTTGTATCTATTGTGGAATGTTGTCTTTTCGATGTCCTTATCACATACAAGGATCTTATGATAGTCGTTACATATGTGGATTTTGCTAAACATTTGGGCCCCACGCATTAGCTCGCGGGAGGGGCTAGTGGTTCTTCATGGTGATGTTGTTCAACGCTCAATAGTTCATGCATATTTGCATCTCTCTTGTTTTATTTTTCAAAAGAAGGACCGCTGTTGCATAGGGTGATGTGGAGGATCGAATGAAACCTTACCTAAGCATCTCGTCTAGCTATTTTTTTAGTTTGGTCAGCTCCTGATTGGTCATATGATAAGAAACGTCCACCCTCAATCTGTTGAGCGGCTTCAAGTCTATCTGATGGTCAATGTTGCATTGTGGTGGTAACTATCGAGGTAGTTCATTGGAAAATATCCCTTCAAAATCCTACTCCTACAAACCTCTTAGGTGTGGATGTTTTTGCTTTGGCAGTTACAATCTCTTCCACTTCCCTTGCTTCCAAGTCAACTAGACATACTCAAGCTGTGCATTTCAATTATTGTGTGGCCACGTCCAGAGATATCAGATGGCATTTTATGGCTATCAAAACTTCCTCAGCTGCTTCCACTTCTACTGCTCTCCGTAATCGTCTCTACATTGTGTGTCGTGCGACCAGAGGCAAGTTTTGCCTTGTGCCATTAATGTTGACATGGACTACTTTGCTCCTCGAGTCAACCTTTGGATTGTGCCGGTATAAGAAGTCTTGCCTGAGGATATTTTTGTGGTCGCTCAATGGGCAAGTATTTCACACCATTGGGTCGTGCACATATCTCATTTGAAATTGGTGTGGTTTGCAAAGGCAACGGATTTGCAGTTGTCCATGGATGGTTTTTCCCATTCTACGAATTTGAAAACACCTTAGTTGCACTTGTAGTAGTATACCCGGATGGTTGTCCTCCTATGCCTTGTCGAACTTTGTGATCTCATGAACCCTTGTCTGCGGTGATGTGAGCCACTAATATGGGCAATCAACGTGCACTCAATTTTTTTCCCCGTACAGGAGCCTCACCGTCCAAACATGTCTAGTTACATTCGCCAATCTCTCAGTCTCTTTCTTTGACATCGGTCTCCTTTTTGGCTTACGTTTGCCGCTTGCGGCAATCTCACAAGTTTTGACCTGGCTTACCGTAAGTGTAGTAGAGCCGTTGATTGCACTGATTAAGGGCATCGATCTTGATTATAGATGAGGTTTCCATTTCCTACAATTTTCCTCCACCAAAATAAGGATTGTGGCTTTGTAATCACCTGCCATTGGATACTTGTAATTGAGAATTGTAATCAAAATTATGAATGCAATTGATTGTAATGATTATTTGCATAAGCCCATCTTTGATGCTAAAAATGGTGATTACTCGCCAAATGTATCGCTTTAAACTATTGTTACAGTAGAAACATAGTTCTTTGAGGGCGAGGTCACTATTAGTGATATTTTTGTAGAACCTCCAAGCCTATTCTTCCATGTTGAACTATTGGCGCAAACGTTCCTGTTTGTACCATGCATCTGACTTCTCATTCACCTTCCCAAAGCAATCAAAGGTAGCACACAAAGTCACTCCACATTTCCAATAGTGTGAGAGAGGCATGCCATGTCAAGCTAATCTGCTTGAAAGGTTGTAAAATTACGGTCGACGACGTGACAGCAGTCGCGAGAGCCGTTAATGCATCTACACCTATCTCGTATTGTCGTTGGATTGCCTTTATATTGGACCACCAACTCAAAGCCATGCCACGCAAAATCAAGGCCACGAGGAAAACTTTACTTTTGTCATTGTTGAGCCCAGTGGTGATGAACTACAGCTACAAACTCATTAGCCACATCCTGGTCGTCAGTCCCTTGGAGTTTGCGGGATCAAACAACTTAGGGAGTGCTGGCGGAAATTGGGGTTCACTCAATGGTTGTATTTTTCTCTCAGTGAGCACTTGTGCGCACGGGAGACTCAAAGCTCCTCCAGTGCCGCGTTGAGCTGTTGGAGCATATGGGTGTTGAGGCTCTTGATTCCCAAGAACTTTTGATACATGTATTTGTTAATTTGTGTTTGTCAGCCAATGCTTCCCATCATGTTAGGTGTAGACCCAAAGGGATGTGGTGGGAGTGAAGGGTTTGTGGAGCCCAAGGGGCCTATCACCAGATTGGCCGTCTGATTTGTTGGTGGTGCTCCATTTCTTACGAAAGTTGTTGCTCCTACATGGTTCACCTGGAGAGCGTTGTTGTTTTCATGTTGCTGATCCACCATCACCGGAGTAATTGTCAGGGATCGTTACTCGTCGCCACGTGTGCTTGCTCTATTCACCTTTTTTGTCATGAAGTTTGTGATCTTCTGAATGGTGGAGATGCATTAAGCACTCGTGTGAGGTTTTTTCCACGTAGTTCATGTGTTGATTGCCACTCTTGCATCTCTGTACTTTGATACCAAGTGTTGCACCGAGCGGATCGAAGGTGTTTCACAGAGATGAGATGCCGGACAAAAGATGATTTGGGTTTTTGAGACAAACGGATAGTTTGTATAAAGCAGTTCGTGTACTTTGATGACAAGTTTCAAGTGAGTCAAGCACATACTTACAATGTCGAGAATGATAATGAGGCATAAGTCGGGTCATCGATATTTGAGATGAGCGACACATGCAAGGACACATTGTGAGTTGTGGATTCGAGAAGCTCAGCCGAGAAGTCAGGGCTTTGAGAATATCTCAATGCTTCTTTACAAATGTCAAGGGTTGTTGAAAGTTGAGCGAACGATATCGAAATTGTTGACATGGTTTACGACACCTTTGTCGACCATTCTGGAAAGTGGTTGAATTTGCCAGAAACGTGTGGAGTAGGACACGGAAGGTTTAAGCACTTGGCCAAAATACCCTTGGCCAAACAGTGGAAGAACTATGATATTGGTGTGTGATGGGCCATGAATGTAATAATAGAAGTGCCCACTCGCAAGTTTTCGGACTCATGTACATCAGTGACATAACAATAGTACGAGTAACTCATGTATCATTGCTACATAGAAAAATACTGATATGGCAACATCGTTTAGGAAAAAGGAACCTTCATAAAGTTGAAAAAACGTCTTGGAATTAGGTTGAGAAAAATCTAATATCCATAAAATACGAAGCCTGACTCCTTAAAAAATTATGTTTATAATCCATCTTATTGATCTCCCCTCGTGAGAGTTGATGGGTTTGTGAAAAAGAGTTTTTATAGGATGGCCAACTTGTTGTGGCTCAAGATAGGTTATCACTCCTTCTGTATAACCTATAATCAAACTCTAATTGGGTTTTTGAACAAACTAACAATGAACCATGGGTATTTCAAGCATAATTCCAATCAACATTTTTCTGAATATGGTATTTCTCCTTTGTCCTATTGGTTAGAATCTAGCTCCAATGAAATAGGATGGAGTATCCAACACAATCCATTGACATCAACAAAATGGAATGTGCCCTACGACAATGACATGACTAGTGATTCGTATTCCTTTACATGCAGGTTCATCTGTCCAAGAAAACCATTCCTTCCAATAGTACTAATTTCTACGCCTACTTGCTTATGAAATATGGTTCGTTACATAAGCACGAGCATGGTTCGTTCCCAAGGAAAAAAAACGCTTGCACTTTAAGTCAGGTACTTGGGGTCAAGAAGCGCACTAAATTTTTTCATGGTTCCCAAAAAATCAATGTCCATGTTCTAAATATTTTCCCGGATAGATGTTTGTCAAACAATCTTGGTCCACGCAACTCAATGTAAACTCAATGTCAGGAGGAGAGAAGTGAATCACCACAAGCGTATGTCATGACAGAACCTCTTCATGGTACACTTTGATCACACTTCAAGGATATACAAAAAACATACAACAACCAAGCAGTTTCTCAATAGGAAAACGCCTCTTTCCATTCTACTAAACGCGTGATCGTGAGACTAGAAGACAAGGATTCTTGATTTTATGCGTACCAAGGCTGCACCATGGTCATGACCGTGCACTTTGTGCATGTTTAGCACCTTGCACGTTCACAATGTCCCTACAAGGAAACATCCGAGCATAATAGATGTCTTTTGCGTGGATTGTCACATGGTACCATAAGGGAAAATAATGAAACTATTTACTTTTCAACAACATTAAACCAGGCCTTGGCATTGTGAGGACAAGAATATTCTCAAGATACCATCTAGAGTCCTTTACAAGCAATTAAGATATATTGGCTATGCTAGCAGGACCAAGGGGATGGCTGCCCGCAAGCCATACCAACAAGCAAAGTCATGGGGATTGTGGTCCATAGAAAAAGAAGTTGATGTTGCAATTAACGGCGAAATCCATGTTCACATGGCCAAAGGCGGCATATGTCCCACACGCACTAACAATAGCGGCAAGAACTCTACTGCCATTGTGACTAGTGGCATTGCCCGTGCTAGCACCGTTGGTATTGGCGATAACCTCACTAAAACCACTATTAGAGGCATACGCCTTGCTGAAGCTACCTACATTGGTTGAAGCCTACTGACACAGCTTGGAACGACTACATACCATATGGTACTTCTAGGAACGTCATAAGCATTACCTTTATTGCTAGTAGCGGATGAAGCCAAAGTGGAACTGCGAGTAATGACACAAGTCTTTCTATCACTACTAATAGTGAGTGAACCGTAATTCCACTACCAAGAAAACCATACGTCCTACTTATAATGGTAGCATTGGCGCGAGCCAATCTAGTATAGCCAAGAGCAAAATATGCCCTACTAACGTTTATTAGGGGACTTAATCCCTTTTGGCACCTTTTGTAGTAACTACGGCATTGGTGGCACCACTTATAGTGTTAAACGTCTTATTGGCATTACTAACTACACTAGGGGCATTCAATCAATCGACACTCGTGGTATAAGCCATTCATGCACTACTTATGGTGGCTCGGGCCTTGTTGGTATCACAAGAAGCAATCTAATCCCTTAAAACGATGCTAAGAGTGACTATGGTTTGCTCAGTAGCCATCTTTCCTACATGTAAAAACAGAAAACAGGTTAATATTTTCTTGTACTACCAATGAATGTACTTCGTCCCTTTGAAACAATATAAAAAGCTTATATATATGACTACCATGAGTCACACTACTGAGATTGCCAAATTTGGCTGTAGTTTCTTTAGTACTATACGTAATAAAGGAAGTTGTTAACTTGTTTTTATGTTGATAGATACCTAGTTGGTACTACCTATTTTGAAAGATACTTCTTATGGTAGTGTTGGTAGTACTAAATTCCTTGTGAGGGTTGTCACTAGAAGGATCCACCTTGGAAGTACCACAAAGAGGAATGCTATCTAAACCAACATCCCCAGGAGCAGTGCACACCTTGTTTGTGCCCCAAATCAGAAGAAGAGTAGCACCGACACCATAAATAGACGCAGATGGCTTGTTTGTGTTTTGAGTAATGTTAAAAGCGATTTTTGTAAGGAAAATGTCCTTATCACTTGGTAAGAGGCAGAAGTACTCCGCTAGAATGAAACTCGCATGCAACAAAAAACGGTGAGGGCAGGGTACCCCCACTAGTCATGGAATATTGGAGATATTGTTTTGGTGGCAAGCCATTAAGAGATGCCTCTTTTGCTATGTGCAGCATGCTAACAATAATGGAACTCATACCAGCCGAGTAGTAGTGTCCAAGGGCTAATTAAGCTACCTCCCTCCTTCCTTCCCTCCTTCATGCAATGTTGACTGATCTTGTAGAGGAACAAAATATATCGGATTGCCCAAAAATAGTAACCAATGTGCCAGCTTCTTAATCATTACCTTCAACCTTCTTCGCTTCTTCAGTAGAGGTGTAAGTTATGGTAGAAATTGTAACACAGACATGCCCAAATTTCCTTATTAATTGATAGTATAACTCATGCCACCTTTCTAAGAAGTGTTTTTTATTTCTACTAGCTTGTTAGTAAAGATATTTAAAAATATTGATGTTTTAATAGATTACATTAAGAATACTACATTGTTGCATCATGATGTCTTCTACAATCATCAACACTGTGACATGGTGTGTTACATCAATAACTAGGAGCTCGCTTCTTGCATTTTCTCTTTGTAGGTGTATGAGCCTTATTGACCTTTGATCGCATGCGTGGGCTATGTTATATTGTCAAACACCGATTCCATGCTTAGCAATAGCATACACCATACTAAGCTTATGGAAAATTCCATCATTGTGGTTAATGACATCGGCTCTAATGACATTAACAAGAAGTATGTCAGTGGGTTGAGGCTATAGATGATTGTCAAAGATTTTTTATGGCCTACCTCCCCATATCATTACAGATTTCTCATGGTACTAATTTGCCCTTCTGGTGAAGGGATAGAAGGATTCAAGTTCCTTTTGACTATGTTTCCATGGTATCGAATATTTTTATCATCCTTTGTCACATCATGGTAAATACGTGTCAAGGGAGACATTTGTGGTGATTACCTCATACATCCGACAAGCTTGGTAATTCCCATCCAATGTAAGACCATGTGCATACAATGTTGACTTGGTCTTGAGCATTTTCACATGGCAATGCTTTGACGACATTGGTGTAGTAGATAAACATGTAAGAATCTCTCTAATGACAATGACATGTCTTGTGGGTGTTGCATTGGTGCTCACTTACTTGGATTCTGCCCATAGGTTGAGCTGTCGAGGTCAACCACGGCCCATGTTTCCTTACTTATCCTCTCACAAACAACAAAATAATTAAAGCTTTGTTGGATTGTCTTTAAACTGAATGTAACCTGGCGTACTCGGGGTCTCACACGGGATTTGGGGGCATTCGGGCCATTTTCCGATTTCTGGAAATCCAGGTCGCGGTCGAGGTCACCCTCGCTCGACCGCCGATGCGAGGAGAAGGAGGAGAGTGCGAGCCAGCGAGTGAGCGAGGTGGTGCTTTGCTCCCACCTCGCATGGTGTTTCGAACACGCCATGCAAGGGTGACTTCGACCTCTCGGTGCGTGTGCGTGTGCATAGCGTGTGAACTACGCTATCCGCCGAGGGGTTGTCACGGAGACAAGCCCCCGACAACATGCACGGTCAACGGCAAGAGCGAATCCGATGACTGCGACCGTGCGACGGTCGTAGTTCTTCTGGTGGCGTGTGCAAGAGGGTGACCACATTCAGCGCCGGAGGGCATCAAGCTAACGCGGCGGCTCACCGCAAGACAAGATGGACCGTCGATCCAGACGATTGACGGCCAAGCACTTCTCGCACTAAGCATTAGGTGCAAGTAGGGCACCAACTAAATGTGCAAGTAGGGCACCGGTTTCAAGAGGAAGTAGCTTGTTGTAGCAAGTTAGGAGAGGACCAGGCTAGGGCCAGGACTAGCCGGCCAGACAGTATAAATACCTTGTACTCTTTTCAATTTGATTAACTAGTATTTTCCATCTCTAGCTTCCAAACTTCTCCAAGTCTAACTTTCAGCTGCAACTGTGCTCTCCACACACTAAAACCTAATCACCAGAGAGCACCCACTCTCACATCTGGTATTAGAGCCAAAGCCACGCGTTGGGCAGAAGCGCTGCCAGAGTTCGCCAAACTTCAAGGAGCAAAGGCACGGACTACGCCGGACAACATGGAGGCTGATCGAGAGGGAGATTATTGAACCAAACTTCGAAGCCAACGCACGAGCCAACCTCTGGAATGTTTTCTACATTTACAGAGCATCCACACGCCCTAACGTGTGCATGCAGGAGACGGCACGTGACTTCCACTCACTTCAAAGACGTCCAATTCTCATCCCAAACTGCCAAATTACCGCCGGATTTTTTTTATTGCTGCCAAAATGCTGCCAAATGTTTTCGAAGGATCTCCAGTGGCGAAAGGTCATCAAGAACCATGGAGCAGGCCCTACAGCACATCATAGAGCAGCTGGGAGCCCTCAAGCTGGAGAACGAGCAACTCAATCAGCAGATGGCTGACGTACGGGACTGGACTAGCGTAGGATAGGTTGGGGTGGCCCGGTCAAGGAGTTCAACAAGACCAAAGCCAAAGGCTCCATAAGCGTTCAATCCCTCTGTCAAGGGAGCGAGCGTTCGGACTTGGTTGTTTGCAATGAACAGCTACTTTGGGGCTCTTGGTCACCCTCCAGAGGACGATGCTGTGTGTGTGTCATTCGCTGTGACACTACTATGGGAAGCGGTATGGGAGTGGTGGAGGCAGCTGAATATGGTGGCCAATCGAGTGGAGGTGGGAACGCAGTTGTGAAGCATGTCGTGTTATGGCAGCAAGGCGCGGTGTAAGCTCAAGCTCGCATGCCAACGACATGGGAGAAGTTTGAGCAAGCCATCAGAGATCAATTTGATCTCTTGAATGCCTCCATGGTCGCATGCAACAAGCTTAAGCAGTTGAAGCAGATCGGCTCGTGCAAGAGTACACACTTTGTTTTTTGGCGCTGTGCTCAAAGATCGACAACATGAGCGAGCCGGAGATGGTAGACAAGTACCATGACGACTTGAAGGCAGAAATTCAGTGCGTGCTGGCACTTAGTGGAATCACGGCGTTCCAAGCAATGGTGGCCACTACTGAGCATGTTGACGCGTTACGCTACCATCAAGGAGGTTTCCGTGAGAAGCACGAGACTTTTCAGCGTCGAGCATAGCACGAACGAGCTGATCCCATGGAGTTCAACGTGGTGCAAGGAGGCCAACAGCAAAGCAAGCCGTGTGGTGAGAATTGTTGGATCTACGAGAAGCCTGGGCACCACAAGAAGGACTGCAAGAAGAAGAAGCAAGGAAACGACAACCAGCAGTGAGTGGCGGGCGGCCCACTGCTGGGAAAGCTTTGTCTGCATCAGTTAACACCAATCCCAAATGTCCTTTGACAACTAGGGAGCTGCCGAGTGTATTACTACAGAGCAAAGGAAGCGAGAGCGTTCAAAGAATCCTCCTGAAAGCCAAAATTCTATGAACAGTTTCTGCGGACGGCGAGGGGCGCCAGAATCGCCGAGAGATTAAAGTAGTGATGGATTGCTTTGCGTTGCACTCATTCTTCAGCGATGAGGTTGTAGAAGGTTGGGGCTTGCACGGCTACTTGGGAAGCCATCTACGGCCAAGTTGGTGCAAGGGGAGCTGGAGTGCAGACTTCCTTTGAAGCCTTTGAGCAACCGTCTGGGTAAGCTTTTGTGCGAGGTGAACTTTCGCACGTGCCCAATGGATACCTATGACGCCATTCAGGGACGTGATTGGCTACACCGGTGGAATCCTACTATGGATTGGGAGCGCAACCAGGTGAAAATGAAGAAATGTGGAGAGCAATTTGTTTTACCGTTGTGGGCAGAGGAGAAGGAATCCAAGGCAGGCAAGGTGTCATAGTTGAGTTAGGTGCAGCTGAAGCATTGTCATCGCAAGGGGGACCAAGTGTACCTTGTGTGGGTGCGGCAAAAGGGAGCATTTGAAGAGGTGGAAGTGTTGGCAGCAGAGGCAAAGCAACAAGATGTTGAGCAGGAGAAAGCAATGGTAGTAGAGCTGTCAGAGGGCGTCAAGGGAGTGTTGGAAAACTATAGTGCCGTGTTTCCTGCTAAGCTACCAAAGGGTTTACCACCGAAGCGGGACATCGACCACAGAATTGAGTTGGTTCTGGGAGTAACTCCAACGGTGCGGGCTGCTTATCGCATGAGCGGTAATGAGCTGGGTGAGCTACAGCAGCAGTTGTAGGAGCTGACGGAGCAGGGTTTCATCAGACCATCGGTGTCACCCTACGCTGCATCGGTCCTTGTGAAGAAAAAGACAGGGGAACTGTGGATCTGCGTGGACTATCGCACACTGAACAATGTAATGATCAAGAACCGGTATCCACTGCCAAGGTTCGAGGATCTCTTTGACCAGCTTAAGGGAGCGTAGTTCTTAAATAAGATTGACTTACGCTCGGGGTACCATCAGATCTAGATTGCAGAGCAGGATGTGGAGAAGACAGTGTTTCGGACACGGTACGGCCATTTCGAGTACCTCATGATGCCGTTTGGGTTGACCAACGCTCTTGCAACGCTCATGAGCCTCATGAACACGATATTCCACCCTCACTTAGACCTGTTCGTGGTGGTGTTCCTCGACGACATCCTTGTCTACTCCCGTACTCTGGAAGAGCATCAGCAACATCTTTGGCAGGTGTTAGAAATTCCTTGGAGAGAGAAGGTGTTTGTATAGCTCTCCAAGTGCGAGTTTGAGAAAATGAAGGTGGAGTTCCTTGGACACATCGTGAGCAACAAGGGTCTCCGCATGGACCCAAAGAAGGTGGAAGCAATGAAGTAGTGGCCAATACCAAAATGCGTGCGTGACATCCTGGTCTTCTTGGGGTTTGTCAACTACTGCCGGAAATTCATCTAGAGGTATGCAGAGAAGGGTGTGCCGTTGACTCAGCTGTTGAAGAAGGATCACCAGTGGGAATGGGGCGATCAGAAGCATGAGAGCTTGGAGGGGCTCAAGGCTACAATGTGTGACGCTCTGGTTCTGGTGCATCCAGATTCATCCAAGGAGTATGTCATGGCAACGTATGCAAGGGACTATGCCATTGCGGCGTTGCTAATGCAAGATCACAAAAAGGGACCGCAGCTCATTGCGTATGCGTCTTGCAAGTTGCGAGGGGCATTGCTGAACTACGCAATCCATGAGAAGGAGATTCTGGCATTGATCCATGCGTTCAAGCACTGGTTTTGCTGCCTTAAGTCGCGACGCTGCGTGGTCTTCACCGATTTCTATGTCATGATGTACCTGAAGACGCTGCCGGACCTTTGTCACCGACAAACTCGTTGGATGGAGTTTCTTGAGGGGAGTTTTGACTTCGAGATCCCGTACAAGCCTGGGAAGGTGAACCCGACAGATCCTCTATCAAGGAGGCGGGACTTGAGCCTCAACGCCATCTCAGTGCTCATAGGATCTCCGGTCATGCATAGCTTGATCAAGCACGGCTATGGCGTGGACAGTGAGTTCATGGATGGTACGCTAAAAGAGGCCACGTTGGATGGAATGTATTGGCAAAGGGGGCAGGAGCAGAGGATTGTCGTGCCGGACTATGCGCCATAGAAGCAGTTGTTGCTTGAGGAGGCGCATGACACCCATTACTTGCGTCACTTCGGCTTCGAGAAGACGCTCAAAGCCTTGGAACGCTTACACTGGTGGTCATCAATGGTAACTGATTGTAAGAGGTTTGTGAGTAGCTGCGATGTGTGCCAATGTAACAAGCCACGGAAGACCAAGCCACCAGGGGAGCTGCAACCATTGCCTGTACCAGAGAGGCCATGGACAGATATCTCGCTCAGCTTCATTGGCGGGTTCCCTATGACACAGCAAGGCAACAACACGGTGTTGGTGGTGGTGGATCGCTTTTCCAAGATGGCAAATTTCATCGCATGTTTTGAGAGCATCACAACTCCCGGGACAGCTCAACTCCTCCTCAGTCATGTCATCAAGCTGCATGGAGTGCCGCAGTTGCTGGTCTCATATCGCAATCCACGCTTCACTTTGTGATTCGGGAGAGATCTCATGGAGAAGCACGGCACGCGGGTGCAACTGACTACGTTATACCACCCACAGAGCGATGGGCAGATGGAGCGTACGAACCAAGCATTGGAGCAACTACTGCGGAGCATGGTCCCACCGGATGGAGAGGGTTGGGAGGTGAAGTTCGGAGTGGCAGAGTTTACCTACAACTCAGCGGTGTCAGTATCAACAGGAAAGTCACCGTTTCAGGTGGTCTTTGGCCACCAGCCACTAAGCCCAACCACCCTTGCTATAGCAACATCTCTTCAGGTTGTGTAGGAGATTGCTGAAGGGTTTGCCACCACTTGGGACGTGGTGCAACAACGGCTATTGAAGGCACAGAAGCAGTAGAAGCAGCAGGCTGATAAGCATCGCTCTGCAAAGGAGTTCCAAGTGGGAGATTAGGTGATGCTGAACTCTACTAATCTACAACTGATGGGAGGTGGGAGTGCCAAACTGAAGCCGCAATGGGTGGGTCCATTCCACATTCTGGAGAAGCGGTTGGCCGTTTCATACAAGCCAGAGGTGCCAGCTCACTACACCATCCATCCGGTGTTTTTTGTGCCTACCGCGATCCCAACACATTCTTCCAGGGTCGCGGGATAGCTCCACCGCCTACAGTCCAGGTTGTAGGAAGTGAGGAGTTTGAGGTGGAGAAGATTCTGGCGGACCGCTAGAGGGGACGACGGCGTGAGTTTTTGGTACAGTGGAAGGGGTACCCGACGGAGCACAACTCTTCAGAGCTAGAGGCCAACTTTCAATTTGGAGGTACCAACACTGTTCTCCACGAGTACCTTAGGCACGCTGGGACGTCTCACCTCCGACGGGGGAGGGGGTGGAATGTAACGAGGCATCCTATTTTTTTGGCATACTCAGGGTCTCACCCGGGATTTCGTGGCATTCGGGCCATTTTCCGATTTCCGGAAATCCAAGTTGCGGTCGAGCTCACCCCCGCTTGACCACCGATGCAAGGAGGAGGAGGAGAGCGCGAGCGAGCGAGCGAGCAAGCCAGGTGATGCTTTGCTCGCACCTCGCATGGCGTTCCTAACACGCCAAGCGAGGGTGACTTCTCCCTCTCGACGCATAGCGTGTGAACTACGCTATCCGCCGAGGGGTTTTCGCAGAGACAAGCCCCCGACAACATGCGCGGTCAACGGCGGGAGCGAATCTGGTGATTACGACCATGCGACAGACGCAGTGCTTCCAGTGGCGTGTGCAAGAGGGCGACCGCATTCATCGCCGTGAGGCTTCAAGCTAACGCGGCGGCTCGCCGCGAGACAATATGGACCGTCAATACAGACGATCGATGGCCAAGCAGTTCTCGCACTAAGCGTTAGGTGCAAGTAGGGCACCAAGTAAAGGTGCAAGTAGGGCACCGGTTTCAGGAGCAAGTAGCTTATTGTAGCAATCTAGGAGAGGAGCAGGCTAGGGCCAGGACTAGCCGGTCGGACAGTATAAATACCCTGTACTCAGTTCAATCTGATTAACCTGTATTTTCCAACTCTGGCTTATAGACTTCTCCAAGATTAACTTTCCGTTGCGACTGTGCTCTCCACACACTAAAGCCTAATCTCCAGAGAGCACCCACTCTCAAAGTGAACCTCATGGCTAAAGCTCGAATTTGTTTTCCATCACAATTTATTCCTTCATCATTTTCTTAGATCAGTAACTTTATGTTTAAAATTATACATATTACATTTTTGGCATGATAAGGTTATTAAGTGCGATGCTCAATGGGGGAAACATACATTTATATTATAAAAATGATATACCAAATATAATAATGCATATGAAATCGTTGAAGGCATTGTAATTGTGATGAGAAAATGTTTTAATTTTCGTTAGTTTTATTCAAAGGAAGTATCAGGTGAGGAAATTTATCTACAACAATATAACATCATATTTGTATCCTTTTTGGGGAGATTATGTAATTTCAATATTCAAATAATGTCGAATAATAATTCATCTAGGTATATCCACGTTGTCCAGTTATGGATTTTTAGTAATCAAAAGTTCAGGAAATAAATGATTTTAGGGATTAAAAAATACAATGTGAGTGGTTGAATGTAATGATTTAATTTAAAAGGGATCCAAAATATTTGGAAATGTTTTCTCATTAGCAAGATGAAGAAATATTTGCAACCTGAATTATGTTCCTTTATTGGAAACTTGACTCCATGTGGATCTCTTTGTATATCTTAAGGTAAATCTTTTGTAGCATGTAGGTTACGTGAAGTGTGCCAATGTTAACCTGTTTGGATCAAAAGTATATTCATTGGAGAGGCATGATTATGGAACATGATTTTGTAACTTTGTTTGGATATGGATGGAGATAACTAATGCTTCATAATATTTGTTTCCATTGTACAAGGTTCCACAATGTGGTTCTGATGTTCTTAGATCGGGTTTGGCAATGAGTTGAAGGGTATTTTTGTCTCAAGTATTGACCTTACCACTTTCCATCATGTGGAGAGACAGTGGAGACACATGGGTGTGGCAAGTTATTATTTCGAAGAGTTCCTTTTTACATGTTCGAGGGCTAGCGATGAATGTCAGATTCATCTGTCGGTAAATTTCATTAGTAGCATACTCTTACTTGACATCAATGTCTCGCCTCGTAGGTCGTCCTAATCACAAGAGTTGAAGGGCCCTAGTTTGCTTCTAAAACAGATTATTTCCTCTCTTTAAATTGGGTTGATGTCAGAACATCGTCCTCATATGTTTAAATGGATTTTTCCCTTTGATTATCGTGAATTTGGATGATGGAGTAGAATTTTTGTTCAAACCAATCGTGTTATCGTAACATGAGAGGATTCAACATAAGACGAGTCAAGAATATCACATCCCTGCGAGAGCAGACGTCCAAAATTGCTTGGGTGTCAAGATGCATGCCTATTCGCCCAGGTTGGCCTATATCTGAGAACATTATAGCCAGGTGAAGGCCTCCGTTGGGTCAGGAATCGGATAGGTTCGAGGATGATTTATGATTGTGTAGAAATGTTACAGTTCTATTGTTATGTTGAAACATTTTTCGAAATTCGAGTTTGTTTGTGTCATTTCTTCCTCACTTATTCTGTCGTCCCCAAAAGCAAATGAGGTCTTTACGTCTACAGCCCGCGGTTTGGCGAGGTTTCTCGAGTCGTGACCCTTGACCGCGAGCGGCCCGAATTCGCGACGCCGCGAGGGCCATGACCTCGCGACGCCCGCACGAAATCGCGCTTTTCACGGGCCGTGGCCCTCCGGCGCGACTGACTTACGGGAAATTCCCTGTATGCAACACGAACTAACATGGACAATTTTCTGCGCCTCCAGTTCATGAAGCGCATCACTATATGCCGCGATTTCCGACTTTGGAGATCAGAACTCCGGGCGACTTTCTAAGTCGCCCGCATTCTCGCTTGACCATGTCTGAGACGCCCCCATTCCGAGAAAAATAGCTAGGTCGCCCCCATTCCGAAAATTCATGGCCAGGTCGCCCCCACTTTTGGTTCTTCAGAGAATTATGGCTACGATGCCAAGTACGGATGAAATATTATGAACGTCTTGCCCCCACTTTAAAAAGTGGGGGCAAGATAACGATAATATTTTGTATCACACTTGGCTGAAAATCAGTTTCAATAGAAACGTACAGTACATAGTTCCGGACACCAAGTCCGCCGTGTCCGCCGTCTAGACTTTCTCGCATCCTTATTGTTGACTTTTACATCTGACGGGTTAGATATTGTATATATATCTCATGAGCTCATAGGGCGTCTCTAAAGGCGGAGGAAACATTGACCATACTAAAATATAGAGCTTCCTTCGCCTTTCCTCATGAGGAAAAAGAAGATACCGTGATGTATAAGATGTGTATGTATATGTTTTTTCTATGTGTATGTATATGTATATGTATACGTATACGAAGATCCTTATGCACATGTACATGTACATTTATATGCATATGCCAGGTGTCACGTATATGCATGTCTATATTTATATGT
>SZWC01001590.1:184574-196002 GCA_023375785.1 Penium margaritaceum | reverse complement strand
GGCCAGTCAGTCGGTCGGTCGGTCAGTCAGTTGGTCAGTTGGTCGGTCGGTCGGTCGGTCGGTCAGTCGGTTGCTCAGTCGGTCGGTCGGTCGGTCGGTCGGTCTGTCGATCGGTCGGTCGGTCGGTCGGTCGGTCGGTCGGTCAGTCGGTCGGATGGCCGGTCGGTTGATTGGTCCGCCGGTCGAAAGCCAGTTGGTGGGTCAGTCGGACTGTCGGTCGGTTGGCCTGTCAGTCCGTCGATCCAACATTTGGGAGGCCAGTGCGTTGCTTGATCGGTCAGTCAGACAATCGACAGGGCCGTCGTTCGGTTGGACTGCCAGCAGCTGGCAGTCAGTCAGGCAGTCGGCCGGTCAATTGGTTGGTCGGTTGACGGTCAGTCGGACAGTCAGTTGGACGGCCAGTCGGTCGGGCCGTCTGCGGGCATGATAACTTGTGTGACCCAGCCCAACAAAGACGCTAGACAGACGAAGAAAACAAGGAGGATAGCATCATTCGGCAACATTGTCCATGGCAATTGCTGGTGGTGCTTTGGAGCAATTCGGGTAGTCCCCATCTCCCTATCTTCTGTCCCTGATCTTATCTTTGGCCCTGTCCCTCTTCTGATCCCTGTTCCTATGCCTTCACTAATCGCTGCTCCAGTTCCTTCATCTATCCCTCTTCCTATCCCTCCACCTATACCTCCCTCGCTTCAAGCCGGAAAACAACCCTCCACTCTTCCCTCTCCATCCCCTCCTGGACGAAGTCCCCCCCCGCCAACTCTTCACCTCCCCCTCTCCACCGTCCCCCAGAACCTTTCTCATAGAACTCAAGCATCCACCCTCCACTAGAGCCCCTCACCCTCCTTCCTCTCCTCAACTCCTCCTCCCTCACAGAGCCCCACTACCCCCCCCTTTGTTGCAATAGATTCAACGCCTGTGCTACCCCCCCCCCCCCTCCTCCTCCCCTCATGCAAGTTCTCATCGTTCGCTATCCTCACCTTGTCCATGCACAGGGCAAGAGCGACGTCACGAGGCATCGCAGACGGACTTCCCATCCCATCCGTGATGGCGGCGTGGCCGTCTCCTGTGCTGCCACCGCCTCCATTGCATGCAGCAGCAGCACCTGCTGCAGCGCACGTCACCGTCACGTCCAGATACTCCAGAATGACCACGTCAAACCGCTTCTCAAGGTAGGGAATCTGCACATGCGAGCGAGCAACAAACACACCGCCACACATAAACTGCGATTTGAAAATTTATTGCAACCTGCAACCTTGTTCAGGGGGGAGGGGGGGGGGGGGGGGGGGGGGGGGAGTGGGAGGGATCAGCTAACGGAGAGCAGTCATGCCTGCCACTAGCAGATGTGCAACAATACACGTCACTGCTGAGGACATGCCCTAATGGACTTGCGCACTTGTGGCAACAAGAACGGCCACCAGCCAACTGTGGGGCCCTCGCGGGCTTCCTCGTCGCGCGACACAAGAAATGGCGAGACACCACCTCCCCAGCTGAAACACCGCCAAAGCCTAGCTAAAAGGGCAGTATGTAGAAAGTCGGTTTTCACACACCCTCACACCCACCCATGCAATGTCCGCTGCACCTCGCTGCGACTCACCACAACCACACTCTTACCCATCATCCTACTCAGCCCCAGTGCATCTCACTCAAGAACACAACATACCCCTCTCTGCCCTGCCCGTCGAATTCCTATCACCACCCTGCCTCCTCTCCACCCCCACCCCCACCCACACACTACTCCCTTGCCATTTGGGGCCATCCAATGCCACCCACCTGCCATCCAAGTAACCCACCAGCAGCTCAAAGTGGAACGCTGCGCCAAGTTGGAACTGCAATCCTGCGCCCTGCAGCAGCAGCAGTGGCCGCTTGCGGATTCCACGAACCGATGCTGCCACTCTCCCGCCGCTGCCTCTCGCCGGCCTCCGGTGCGCCGCCGGCACCCAAACCTCCACGACAGCCGTGGAACAGGAACCCTCAACCCCCATGTCCACCTCCACCTGCAGACGCAACACAGGACTCGCGTGCGCATGCATGGAGCAGCAAGCCAAGCCAAATGCCTGCGTCTTCATGTATGTGTGTCTGAAGGGGGGGGGGGGGGGGGGGGGGGATGGGGTGTGCATGAATGCTCAGCTGGAAAGGCGCATGTGTGCGTGCGTGCATGTGCGTGTGTGTGTGTGCGTGCATGTGCATGTGTGTGTGTGTGTGTGTGTGTCTGTGTGCGCGCGCGTGCATGTTGCAGGAGATCATTGACATTGCATTGCTTGATATAGGCTGGGTTTGGGGTGGGGGCGGGGGGGAGGGGGGGGGGGGGGGGGGGGGGGATGGGGTGTGCATGAATGCTCAGCTGGAAAGGCGCATGTGTGCGTGCGTGCATGTGCGTGTGTGTGTGTGCGTGCATGTGCATGTGTGTGTGTGTGTGTGTGTGTCTGTGTGCGCGCGCGTGCATGTTGCAGGAGATCATTGACATTGCATTGCTTGATATAGGCTGGGTTTGGGGTGGGGGCGGGGGGGAGGGGGGGGGGGGGGGGGGGGGGGATGGGGTGTGCATGAATGCTCAGCTGGAAAGGCGCATGTGTGCGTGCGTGCATGTGCGTGTGTGTGTGTGCGTGCATGTGCATGTGTGTGTGTGTGTGTGTGTGTCTGTGTGCGCGCGCGTGCATGTTGCAGGAGATCATTGACATTGCATTGCTTGATATAGGCTGGGTTTGGGGTGGGGGCGGGGGGGAGGGGGGGGGGGGGGGGGGGGGGGATGGGGTGTGCATGAATGCTCAGCTGGAAAGGCGCATGTGTGCGTGCGTGCATGTGCGTGTGTGTGTGTGCGTGCATGTGCATGTGTGTGTGTGTGTGTGTGTGTCTGTGTGCGCGCGCGTGCATGTTGCAGGAGATCATTGACATTGCATTGCTTGATATAGGCTGGGTTTGGGGTGGGGGCGGGGGGGAGGGGGGGGGGGGGGGGGGGGAGGACCAGTAGGAGGAGGAGGAGGTGGAGGTAAGCCTCGGCGTTCGATTGCACTCTCATGAGAGTTCTCGCAGTCGAATCGAGCACCGCGAGAATTGAGTCCGCTTAACTTTTGAATCGCTGAGTTCGATTTGAGCGTTCAAAGTATCGATGTCGTACGTGCGAACTGCGTTTTTAAGTACGTGTCTCGCAAGAAAGTGCCCCTCAAGGCAAAAGATGTCGCAAACCCGTCGTTGACAGGCTTAATCACGTCGCACGCGAGATTTTCTGAGCAAACGTGTGGGTTGAGCGTGCTCAGAAAGAAGAAATAAGAATAAAGTAATGTCTTATGTGCAACTGGTTTGCATCTGCAGCGTCATGATTATAGTAGTTTTTACCCACGGCGGTACTCTGAAGACGAACCCTCCTGGCAGCATGCTACATGGGCTCGTCTGGCGACGGGCCCTCGGTATCTGAAGCTTGGCTATGACGGGCTCCAACACTAGAGGGTGGATAGATCTGACGGTTCCCCGTTGTCTTCGCGCCACCGGCCCGATGAGATCGGGCCGTCGAAAATTTTTTTGTTACCCACCGAGAGTCTGTTGCCTCCGATAGATTGGAAAATAATTTTCTGTTCCTTCAGTGGCCGACGCTCCGGTGGCTTACGCCCACATTGAGCGCTCGGATCCCTCTCCGTAAACCGTAGACGCGGAAAATGTTTTCCGCCGTCGTCGTCGATTGCTCTGGAGGACGTCGCAGCCATCGCCGTCGATCCTCGCACCAGGTGCATCCAGGACCATCGACAGCCTCGATGACTACTGCCTCTATGCTTTCTTCGACCATCGTGGCAAGCCCCTAACAAGAGTCGTGGGCTGCATGACAGCAACCTAGTTGCTGGGATGCGGAAGTACATGCTACGTTGTACGGCGATTCGACCCGTCGCTTGGTTGAAAAACGGGTAGCCCCCGTGTCATTTTTCCACCCACCGCTACAATTTTCCTCTCACACGTCGACGCTGCCCTACCACCGCGTGCCCACGGTAAGCCCTCCGCGCAGGCATCCCGTCCGTCGGCATCATGTGGTCCTCTCCGCCTGCCAGGATTACATCCTACGATATTGATGCTGACTCAGATGTCCTCCATGCATGCAGATCCGACGATGGCGAACACTTGGCTAGTCGCTCGTTTCGCACGGGGGGACAACACGCCTGCCGTCCGTCCGTTTTCGGAACTTGGTGCCACCGGACTGCCGGCGGGTGTCCGCGCCCATATATGGGAGTATTATTACAAGCAAGAGGGCTCGGCGGACACCGCTGTCTGCAAGCTGTGCGAGTCTGCACACGTTATGAAAATGGTCACTCTTCGGCGAGGAAACACGAGCTCCTTGTGGGCTCACGTCGCCGCCGCCCATCGCAACGTCGCACGTGCATTGGTGGACTCAGGCCGTGGCACTGCCACGCTCCGGGCGTCCGTGGCCTCAGATCCTGACTCAGCAAGTCGCATCCGCCTCACTCCCGCCGTTTGGGATGCCAACTTCTTCAGGACATGCATCCGCCGATTCTTCATCGAGAAGGATATCTCCTTCACTGCCATCGAGTCTGATTGGCTCCAACTCGGCCTCACCCACGCCAATCTAGCAGCGCAACTCATCTCCGCCAGAACTTTGGGGCGCGACATCGACGCATCCTATCATACGGCAGAGCGCCGCGTCCGAGCTGTCCTGCATGGTTGCGAGGGACGCCTGTCTTTCGGGATGGACGGCTGGACTTCCCCCGCCAACAACTCCTACGTGGGCATCACCGCCCACGGCATTTACGAGTGTCGGCTGCGCTCCATTCTCATCGGCTTTGAGCCGGTTCATGGACGCCATGATGCAGCCGCCCTGTACTCGGTCTTTCGCGCCACGCTCTCCCGGTGGGGCATCTCGGACCGTGTGTACTGCCTCACCATGGACAACGCGAGTGTCAACTACGCCATGGCTCGCGACTACATGCAAGGCGGCTGCCCGGACTTCGTCGACGACCGCTTCGTGCGGTGTTTCGACCACGTTCTGAACTTGGCGGTTGGCGACATCCTCGCTCTCCCGGCCGTCGACCGCATCATCTCCATGGTCCGCGCCATCGCCGTCTACGTCGGCCGTTCTCCACAAAGAGAGTCCGCCTGTGAGGCGTTCTTCATCGCGAACGGCGGACAGCCATACCGTAAGATCAGCCAAGACAGCCGCACGCGCTGGAACAGCACCATCACGATGCTCCAGCTTGCCCACGAACAGCATCGCACCCTTGAAGCGTGGCTCAAGAGCGTCGGCGAGGATGGACTGTGCTTGTCCGGCCAGCAGTGGATAACCATCCTCGCGGTCGCTCAAATACTGGAGCCGTTCCAAAACCACACGGACGACATGAGCGGCGACTCAACCATCACCTTCAGTCTTGCCATTCCTTTCTACAACGAGCTCCTCGACACCATGCAATCCAACGCCAAAGCATGCAAGCTTGCAGCAGCCGCAGCCGTGACACCTACAACCAACATGGAGTTGGTGACCGTACAGGCGGAACTCGCGAAAGCGTTGGAGAAAGCCGTCGAGCACGTCGGTGTGTACTACGCGTACACGGGCGACTGTCAGTACCTTGCGACTTTTTTGGACCCACGGTTCAAAAAGCAATATTTTGAGGAGTCATACCGCGGAGATCGCAGTGACGTGCACCCGGACGACGTAATGCGCGCCGTCATGGAGCAGCTCCAGCCATACGAAGCTGCATTTATTGAAGCCCGTGCGTTGAGGGACGCGCGTGCGCAAGTCGTGGAGTCGACGGCCGACAGCCTGGACATGCGCAACTCGGTGGCCGCGGCGGCTCTGGACGACATGCTCGGTATTACAACCCCCCCCGCCCCCCGCATGCCAACAACCGCTGCACCCACCCTTGCGCGCACTCCAACTCTTGTGGACACACCCCCTGCTCCTGCTGCGCGCACTCTTGCTGCTGCGGACAGCACCTCTACCCCGCATGCGTGCAACCCTGCACCCACGGATAGTGCTTCTCCCCCGCATGCGCGCAACCCTGCACCCACGGACAGCACCTCTCCAGCCTCTGTGCGCATCCCTGCAACCCCGGACAGCGGCATGGCGTCCCCTTTTCCCGCAACGGCAGACAACGGTGCAGTAGCCCTGATGCAGCCCTCCCGTATATCCACCCGCATCCTTGCAAGGAAAGCAGCTGCAGCAGCAAGAGCTGCCGCCGAGGCCGATTCCGAGGGTGCTGATGCGGGGGCGTCTGCGGACAGTGGTGCCACAGAACGGACGGTCCCACTGTCCCAGCTCCTGGTGGACAACCGAACCCTTTCGACACCGTCAAGCAGCTCGTCGGGGTCGCTCTCCGCGAGGCGCGCTGCTGCATCCGGCGGTGGTGAGCTACGAATCGTCCGCAGCCCTCCCCCGTCACTTACAGGACACAAGCGCGGACGCTATGGGTCCGTGTTTGCGCAACCCATGGCGGAGGTGCGGCCCCTGCAGCGTGAAGTGGACGCTTATGTGCGGATGGGTCGGCTGGATGCGGCGGACAACGCGCTAGCATTCTGGTTTGCCAACCGCAAGACTTTTCCCATACTCTTTGCCGCGGCCATGGATGTGCTGAGTGTGCCTGCAACGTCAGCCGCATGCGAGCGCGCTTTTTCTCGTGCTCGCCATACATGCTCTGACTTCCGTCAGAGCATGTCCGAGAACACCATGAGGAGGATCCAGCTCATGAAGAACTGGATGTCGCAGACAGATTTAGGCATTGAAGTTTGAGATCCAACTCGTAGTGATGTGTCATCATAGTTTGCAAGATATTCCATGTCATCATGTGAGTTTGCGAGTTCTTCTATGCTTTGTTCATGTTAGATGTTGTTGATTGAGTTCTTCCGCCCTGCCCGGTGCCACCTTACCACTTTGCAATCATTGCATCCTTCAAATTCGGCTTAAAATGGACTGTACGGAACGAACTATTCATGGATTTGGGGAATGCAGTAGGCCGTTGAAGTAACCTTTCAGTTTTTCACTGCTCAATTGTTCGAATAGTCATGTACTCACGTAAAAACGACTTTCCATGACGTCAGGTTGCGAGAATGAGAGCGTGCGACACTGATTGCTTCAAGACTGAGAACGGCAGTGAGAGAGGGGTGCGCGACCGCGTCTCGCGACGCGCGCCGTCGAGACACCAGTTGTCTCGACGGCGAGACTATCAAACTCTCGAACGCCGAGGCTTAGGTGGAGGAGGAGGAGGAGGAGGAGGAGGAGGAGGACGACGAGGACGAGGACGAGGACGAGGAGGAGGACGAGGACGAGGACGAGGACGAGGACGAGGACGAGGACGAGGAAGAGGAGGAGGAGCAAGAGGAGGAGGAGGGGCAAGAGGAGGAGGAGGGGGGAGGAGGAGGACGGAAAGAGGGGAGGGAAAGAGAGAAGGATCTTCCATCTCAAACGCAGCAGAACGAGTTCTTGCATGGAGTGAAGCTTCTTCCTTCAACCTCACCTGTACTTTGGTGAGGCCGTACAACCACCGCAGTTTGAGCTCCATCACACTCTTGTACAGCGCCAGTGGGTCAGCAGCGCTTACGATGCCCTTGGTTTCCATTGCCAAACAGTGTTGGCAAGGCGCGCGCCTTACGCCTTAAGGCGCGCCCCCTTTTTAATGAGGGCGCGCCCTATTCCATAGAGGTTGCAGGGTGACGCGAGGATGGCAGAGAGCTAGCAGTATGCATATCTTCGCACGGCGAAAAAAGATGTACAGACTAGGTGGCGTTTCGTGCCACAAGTTTCCTGTGGAAAACAGTAAAAAAACGACGCTTTCTGCTGTCGAACTCCACTTGGGCGTCAGGTTTGATTGCGAACAGAGGTTTTGTGGCTACATGCAGGTGACGGGCAGAGATGCAGACGAGCATGACTCAGTCGATGCGGAAAGAACCTTCCGCGGGCATGCAGCATGGATATCACACATCGATGACAAAAGACATCGATGGATTCAGCAGGCCGATCGTCGATGGCCGGCCCGCTGAATCTAGGGCTGGGAAGCTGCCGGTTCCGGTTGCAAAGAAAAACCGGAACCGTCACAACTGACGGTTCCGGTTTTTCTTGACACCGGAAGCGGCACACTGGTTGCCAGCCGGTTTAGCGGGCGGCAACCTTCTGCCCGATCGACTCGATATGGATTCAGCCTGAATCCATTACTGCATATTTTTTTCCCGTCGCCGTCAAGTGCGCACTTGTATGCACAAACCACCCTGAGCAGACTGGAGAAGGCTTTCAAACCAGATGCAGTCGATTTGTCTTTTTCTATTGCATAAAAAAGACCGTGTGAGGCTAGACAGGCCTCACGCAGCGGTTGCGTACACGACGTTGTGAGCGACAGATAGGTTTTTCAAGAAACAGCCGGCATCTTTTCTCAAACATCTCAAACCTTCCCTTGAATTTGCAAACGGCTGAGTACGAAAGAACGGCAACGAATATTCTGTGGCAACGACTTAGCNGCGACATCATGGTCATCACATGCTGTTTTTCGCATGTAGGGGAGGACATGCCTTTTTTTCAGAGGCCGATTTCAGCCCCATCGTCGTCAGCGCGTGAAGCTCTACACAGCCATGCTTTCCTTTTTCCAATCCGTGGTGGCAGTGTAAGGCGCTGGAAGGAGAAAAAGACAAAAAGGCGTAAGGCGCGCCTTACGCCCTAAGGCGCGCCCCACTTTTAATGAGGGCGCGCCTTTTCCCATCACTGTTGCCAAACGTGAATTTGGAAAGCCAATCACAAACTGTCAAGTGGCCGCGGTCTCCGCCCCCCACTGTCTGCGCGGTGGTGGTGGTGGTGGTGGTGCAAGAAGCTGCGATGGACTGCGGGAGAGAGCACCTGTGGCTATCCGGCTCGCCCGACGTGTGGGCTGTGAATCTCCGCTCGTCCTACTCTCACCCTCGTGGCCGTTTGAAGTACGATGAGTCGCCGACGCGTCCTCGTCTTGCCGTCTGCTATGGAGAGCGGAGGTGGGTGAGTTCGCTGCAGCTGCGACGGGAGGGGCGAGCTGCGGGGAGTATGGAGATGGAGAGAAAACGCACGTCCATTTCTTCCCAAGCTCGCGCGCCTTCGCTGCGGCTGCCATCATCCTCGCGGCTGAAGCCGTCTTGGCGGTTGTGATGCGCAGGGGCGGTGATGGCTGTCGCTGTCAGTTGTGAAAAGACGGCTGAGTGAATGAGAGGTGGCGAGGGGGAGGGAGAACGAGAAGGGGGGGGGGAGTTGGGTGTGAACTTCGGGTCGGCGCGATCACTAGTCGCAACGAGACGCTGCGGGCAGCTGGTCAACGCCCCGCCTGTCGCAGCGCGTCGCTTTCGGGTGGGGCGAAATGTCTCATATATCCGCGCAAGCGTGAACAAAAGCCTGAGATATCCAGAACTTAGATATAAATCATGCCATATCCAGAAAGTTAAAAAAAACTACGCCATACCCATTTGTATGGCCATGCCCGATCGGCGACTGAAGTCGCCGATCGAGCGAAGCGAGGGGGGTGATGCGTCACCCCCGTCGCTTCGCTCCCCCCCCCCTCCTCGCGAGAATCGCGATCGAGCGATTTGCCTTTTCTTCTTTCTTTTTTCTACTCGCAAACCCCCATTCGCGGATGTAGGGTTTTATGTTTGCGCGGGCTCCGCCCGCGCAAACATAGAAAACGCCTTTTTCAAACAAAAAAAATCGGAGAAGCAAACCCCTTTTTTGTCCATTCAAACCGCTTTCAAACCCTACCCCAAATTACACTCGGGGTTTAGGGTTTTATTTTTGCGCGGGCTCCTGCTGGGCCCCGCGGTAGCGGGGCCCAGCAGGTTCCCTTTCAACGCATGGGGTGTTTCGGACCCCCCACCCAAAAATATCGCAAACCTTTGGGAGAAAAGTCGCAAACCCCTCAATAGAGGGGTTTGTGATTTATTCTCTCATGTTGACGACGTCAGCATGTTGTCGCTGGATGGCATGCGGCATCAACATAGCGTGTACATTCGGATACAGCTTATTTTTTTGCGTGCTCGCTGGATATAGCGTTAATAAAGAAGCGAAAACTTCCGAAATTGGATATGGCATGGATAATGTGCGAAACGTGGACATGGCGGTAAATATCGAGAATTCTGTGGGTATATGGCCACTCCCCCGTTTCGGGTGGGATGCAGATATTGCGTGAAATGACTCAGTAGCCTCTCGTTTCGAAAAACCAGAATCAAACAGACTCCATTGCCCCAATTTCTTACTATTCTGCACCCTCAACATGTTTCATTAAGTAGAAAATCATTTTCCCCAGTCCTGATCTGCAAAACAAAATGTGTAAGGTTCACAGGGAATGCTGCGCTGAGCGGAAGATGGGTGGTTCATGGGGAAAAGGTGCTGAAAAGAAGACGACATCGGGACTCAGGACAATTGGATCATTTCCATGACAAATTTCGGTCATTTTCCGCGAATTTTGAAGAAAATAAAAAAGAGGCATTCTTTGGGTCGGGCGCTCGAGTCGAGCAACTCGTCTGACATCGCGTCGTGAGTGGTTGCTTCGAGAAACTTCACCGAGTACTGGGGGGGAAGGGGGGGGGTCAAGAATATTTGGGGGCGGATTCATAAAATTCTAGCGTCGGCAAGAACTTCACTGAATAGTATCAGAAATGGATATATTTTGTGATACTTTTGTTCACCCTTCTCGAAAGTGTTAAAAAGTCAAATCCTTTAGAAACAAAACACCGTAGGTCAAGGTTGGTGCCCAAAAATCCCTCGACCCAACGGCGCAAAACTCCTAAGGTTGACGCGCAGTGGGCCATGAATGTAAAGACAACTCGTGTACGCCTTGGACATAAGACTCCAACCCTCCCCCCTTAGCCACCGTAGGTCAAGGTTGATGCCCGAGCGTGTTCGCAGACGTAGGCCGGTGATGGCGATAACAGCCTTCGATCAGATGATCAACGTGACCTCAACATGACTGGGCACATGATGTTGATGCGTGCAGTCGCACAGGGTACATCGTTCTCGTTGGAGGGACTGTTGTGTCCTACAAAGGTGGAAAACACGGACGCGTGGCATGGAGCTCGAGCAAGGCAGAGTATGTGGCACTTGGTGCATGCATGTCTGAGAGCGTCTGACTGTATCAGTTGCTGCAGCAGCAACACGTGCATTGCCTGTGGATCATGGGGAAGTGTTGGTGTAAATGTCAGTGACACATATTGGCCTTTGGACTTGCTACACACATATCACCTCTTCAGGTAACTGAAGGACCACTCGACACATGGCTGACATGCCCTTGGATGAGTTTGGTGCACCAACGACCTAAGAGACATGCCAAGGTTGTGTGATGGGCTGCCCGCATGTTGGGTCTAGGCCCTTACTGAGCAGCAAGAAGCCATTTCATTGGATCTACTACCAGAATTGCGTGCATCTCTGTTTTCACTCTGCATGATGCCTACGCAGTTTCATGATGGGGGGGGGGGAAGGGGCTTGGCAATCATCAGG
>SZWC01001590.1:142773-167039 GCA_023375785.1 Penium margaritaceum | reverse complement strand
CGCACACACACACACACACACACACACACACACACACACACACACACACACACACACACACACACACACACACACACACACACACACACACACACACACACACACACATGCACACATTCATGAATCCTGTGAAGATTGGATATCTGCATTTGTGCGTGGGAATTGGAGAGTGGTGAGAGTGAAAAATGGACTGGCGCTTTTTAACTCACGTCTCGCCATGGCGAACGTCGGAGACGGCCCACTGCGCGCGCGCGGCCCGAACGCTTACCCGCCTTCTTGTTGAGTAAGGTCGGGAACAGTCGACGGCGGATGGTCCAGATGGAGAGTCGCGCTGCGATTCGCGGTGTGGGCGTATAGAACGGCAAACGGGATTTTTGCCCGAGTCGCTCTGTAGATTACAGCAACGTTGAGCCTTCATACGTCCCGCGGACAGCTTCACCTGTGCCTACAGATCTGTCCCAACACAGCAAAGGCTCTCGCGCTCGAGTCTGCTTTGAATTTTGAAAGATTTTCCCGAGCCGCAGTCTCGTTTGCCGTTCCTTCTGTGGGCGTGATGTGGGTAGTCGAATGGGTGCAGTGAGTGGGTGGCAACGGCTGTCTGTGAGGGTGTCGAGAGAGGTGTTACGACCACTCGTCAAGAAGAGCTTGAGAAGCCAGCGGTGTTGCGTTGTGAAGCGGCGACAGCAGCACTCGCAAATTCCGCTGCGCTGTGTTAGACGTGACTGAGACGGAAGGCGAGGGATAGAGACACACAATCAGACAGGGTGGGATGCAATGCAACTGACCTGGAACGATTCTAGGGGATGTTTGGCGCTACCATGTCCCCGGCCTGGGTGAGGCGTGGGATGCAGCAGCTGCTGCTGCTGCTTCTGTGCTTGGCCGTGAAATATGGGGTGTGTGAGTGCTGCCGACTTGCGTCTACCGCGCTGCCGCTTCGCACAAACCGCAACGCGTCGCTGAACTGCGAGCCGCGATTCCGAGGCGCATAAATTCAGCGCAGTATTTGTTTTTCGCGGCTGGCCTATAATTATCCGGCCGTCCGAAAGAGTCATGTCCGACATTTTTTGTGATTACCTTGAAACGTAAAAAACCAGATATCTCAACACTTGGACGGCTTCTATTTTGGAATTCGATAGCTTTCCACGGCGATTGCCTGCCGTCCGAGGTCCTTGTCCGCAGCAACTTCATCATGGTCATGAGAAGTTTCTCCTCACATGCATAAGAAACAGTATTTATAAAATGAGAAGTATCTCCATTCAAACGGTCTTCAAGCCATTATGCTGACGGCCCTTGACGGGCTTCCAGTGGGTCTTCAAGGCATAAAGCTAGTTCAGGAATGGGTTGTCAGCAGATGGGAATGTGCGGCGGCAGCCATCGAGGACCACGTTGGGACGGAAGAAGGAATCCGTATCGTCCGCTGAACGAAATGGTTTTAAGACCATCAATATTAAACTTTTGCCCCACCAGATCCTGAGGGCCTCACCGATGGGAGGTGGTCCGCCGTGAGATACAATGAAATTTTTAAATGGACGACTGAACGCCTCCATTGGTAAGCACATAGGGGTCAAGCTGTCGTACGGGTCCTGGCTCCTCCTGGGCCCGGTTCCGAAATCGACTAACTTAGTTTGTAGTTCAAACTTAAAGGTTGTGCGCTTAGACTAATTAGTCTACCGCGCGCGGGAACAGTATAGACTAATTAGTCAGACTATTTAGTCTCTGCGGCTTTCGCGCTATTAACGACTAATTAGTCTACGATGTCAGACTAATTAGTCGTTGGCTTCGCAACACCTAGGATTCGAACCGAACCTGTGCCTCTCACGTGTGACACGTGTATGCCGCGTCCGTGGCGCGGGCGGCGTCGCAACGGCGAGTCGATCCCTCGAGTCGCGAGGCCGATGGACTAATTAGTCGTCACTTTTTTCTAGTCGTGCACTTTAGTCGATTAGTTTAACACAATTAGTCGATTCCTCGAGTTGCGAGGCCGATAGACTAATTAGTCTATCCGAAATTGGAGGGGAAACCGTCGCGGAACTCGCAAGCACGTCGCACACTTGACGGACGCCTCGCGAGGCTGACGGTCACTTCCGCAGAAGCTCGCCAGCTTAACCGGCCTCGATTTCGAGCTTTCGTGAATCGACACAAAACTAATTAGTCGATTTCGGAACCCCACCCTGCTGAGGGCAGTATTTATACTGAAATGCCCATCAGAAAAATAGAGTCCGGGGGAACAAAAGAGACTACGCATGCGCCGCAGCGCTTATGATGAACGTCATGCCGCCAACACCACACAAAGCCGGCAAATGCATCGCGTCCTCTTGTACAAATGGGATAGTCATCGGTATGCATTTTGTGGTAGAAAATTACCCATGAGCAAACTCCTGCGAGGTGAGGACCTGACCAGCCGCCACTACATTCGGCGACATCCAGGACGGGTATGCCTGGGAAGCTCCTGTTCTAAAAAACCACTTTTAAAATATGAGACTTCCAGCCATGACCGCCCGTTTCATCCGCCAGTCCATCTGGTCAGTAGCTTGATCCGACCTAGCGTGAAAGCCTCACGATATACGTCGCCCTAACGACAACCTTGCGAGAAGGGTACATGTAGGGATTGCCCACGAAATTCAATTGTACGTGTTTCCTACCCGTGTAGTGCGGGCCGGCCTCTCCTCATGGCTTGAACGGGTCCCTGGCCTGTGGGCGGTTGGATGGGATGGATTGAGGTTCGATGGGCCAAGCTTTCCGTACCTATTCATTACAATGGGCCAAGCTTTCCGTACCAATTCATTACAACCCAGGTTCGAAAGAAAAAAACTACTCTACCAGACATTCGAAAGAATAAGACTCCCCTACCTGGTGACCTCACAACATAAATATTTTACCCAAGGACAGCGAGAAATCGCAGCATGTCGACGCTGCATGCGATGCATCGTTGACATAATGACGTCATCCATTTCTTTGAACATTCACAAACCCATCATTTGAGGGGTTTGTGAGTGTTCGAAGGTGGGGTTTGCGATTGGTTTGCATGGGGGGTCCAAAACTCCCCATGCGTTGAAAGGGAACCTGTTGGGCTCCACTACCGCGGGGCTCAGCAAGAGCCCGCGCAAAAATAAAACCCTCATTAGGGTTTGATTAGGGTTTGAATATTAAAAGACGAAAGGTTTGCATGTGAAGGAAAAGAAAAAAGCGTTTCTACTAGATGTCCAAAACAAACATTTTCGCTCGATCGTGACTCTCGCGTGGGAGCGAGAATCACGAGGGGGTAGACATGCCACTCATTGAGCATGGTCGATCCAGTGGGCATGGCAGTTCTTTTTTTTAAGTCGTTGGGCAGGGTTGAGAAGTTCCGTACAAGCTTCCTAGCGACACAGCTGCTAACTAGCGGCACGGCGGGTGTCGCACACGGCAGCACAAGGTCTGTCCTAAAACCGGCCCAAAACCACTGTTTTGGCCATAATACAGCGTAGGCATGTCAGAACGCTACGCCGTCTGAACCTAGACGTGCAGAATCACAAGCCGGACGCTACGACTGGTTACATGCATGTATCCAGCATCAAACGGTGGAAACACAATGAAAAAACATACAAATCATGCCCATGGCCAGTCCACCGATCACCTCTTACGTGCTGCAGAAAAAACTGTAGGAGGTCCCTGGTAGCGTCTAGAGCTCTGGGACGGTCGTCGGTCAGCTCCAAGCTGGTAGTCCACCACCAGACGACGCACCGGTACCATCTCGGTCCGCATCAGGGATCTGCACGGGCATGGACACGGTCGAGTGGTCACTGCAAACTGTACAGGTCGTCAGGAATGTCACAAATCACAACACTCCCCCATGACCCGATTGTACGCATGTCCATATACGTGCAACACTGAAACGAGTACAAGTATAGAAACAGTCGTGATACAAACACAGACACACCCCACACTCAACCACTCTCAGGCAAGGGACGAAACCCAACAGAATGAATGGCCACCAGAAACTTCCTGCGTGCTAGTGCCTTCATCAAGAAGTCAGCACGTTGCATGTCAGTGCGAGCCCATATGACGGAGATCACGTGTCGCTCCACCAGATCACGCACAAAGTGATGCTCAACTGCAATGTGCTTCGTGCGAGTTTGAAAGACACCAAAGTTCTCCGCAATGGCAAGGGCAATCTGGTTATTGCAACAAAGCAAAAAGGCGGGATCTCTGACGAGGTATGTGCAATGCAACCCTACTTCCCGTTGCGCCAGGACACAGCGGTACCACGGAGCAAGAACACGTGACTTGTGCGACTGCGTAGACTCCAGGCCTAATCGCTGTCGGTGTAGCCGTCAAGAACCACCGAACACTGCCGGCGAAAGCAGAGTCCGAGATACGGTGTGGAGACCATGTACCGTACCACTCGCACATCCGCATGAAGGGCTCTAGCGCGTGGAGCCTACAAAAACTGTGCAAGGAGGTTGACGACGAAGGCGATGTCGGGTCGTGTGGTACTGGCCAGGTACATCAGAGATCCGATGAGACAGAGGTACGAGGTCACATCCACTATCTCCCCCAGCTGTGTGGGATCGTCCACCTTTAGGGCATCCTGCCCGTCAGGTGTGAGAGGCATGGAGGCCGTGGGCATTGTGCCAAGGTGGTCACAGAAGCGCTCCCCCACGGCGCGTGCATATTGGGCCTCATGCAGCAGTAGTGTCTGATGTCTGCGGTCTCGCACGATCTCCATGCCAAGAAACACCGCTACAGGATCAAGGTCTTTCATCCTATAGGCAGTCTAGAGGACCGCATTGGCCTCTTTCACGGTCTCCATGGAAGGAGATGCGATCAGAAGGTCGTCCACATAGACCACGATGGTGGTGAACCGCTCAGGCGTGCGTCGGATAAAGAGAGAGGGATCTGCCTCGCTCTGTACATAACCTGTACGAATCAGTGTGCTGGTGATCTCCTGGTTCCAACATCGAGGAGACTGCTTGAGGCCGTACAAGGACTTGCGCAAGCGCCAGACCTTATCACCGTCCTCACAGCCAGGTGGGTGAGTCACGTAAATCTCCTCATCCAGAGAGCTATGGAGGAACGTATTGTTCACATCCATCTGGTGCAGTTCCCAATCATGCTGAGCAACTACACCGAACAGAGCGTGAGATAAGGTCATGCAAATGACAGGGGCGAAGGTGTCAGTGTAATCGATGCCCTTGATCTGAGAGTACCCCTTGACGACCAAGCAAGCCTTGTGACATTCCAGTGAGGCATCCGGCTTCACTTTCTTGCGAAAGACCCACTTGACTTGAATAGCCTTCCTCCCAGGTGGAATGTCCACTAGCTCATAAACTCCGTGCTCTCGTATGGTGCAAAGCTCGCAAGCAGCACGCTAGGTGTCAGCATCCTATGACGAGAGAGCTTTCGTCAGTGTGCCCGGATCAGGCGCCATAGAGGGAGAGCTCTGAGTAGCAAGTGCACACATCTCAGTGCTAGGTCTGACGATCACAAGGTTAGCTCCTTCATCACAAGCAATATAAAACTTGCGAGTGACACAATCGTGTCCTACGGGGCATGCCGGATGTCCCTCTGTGTGCTCAGTGCGGACACTCTGGCTTAGGGCCTTTGTGCCGGGATCACCACTCGCGATGTTGCGAGTGGAGCGCCTGGGTGCGGGACCTGACACTCCCTGGACTCCGGAGTCCAATGGTCGAAGATGACCGCCGGTCTCACGTGAGTAACCTGGGCTCGAGGGGCTCACCTCACGCGCATGGACAGGCACGACCACAACCGTTGAGGGCTGAGGCAAAGGAGCAGGTGATGCCGTGCGAGGAGATGCATGTGTGGGAGACACGGGACGGGGTGTGACAGTAGGAGCAGGTGAGGCAGGACCACGCATAGAGGTCGGAATTCTGGAAGACATAGGTATAGGATCATGGGTGCCTCTGGGGTGCGAGGGAACAGGGGTAGAAGCCGTCTGTGCTGGAGAGGTCTCTGGGCCGACAACGATGATCACTGGATCATCAAGAGCCAGAGACCGAGAAGTGGAGGGGGCTCGAACGGACACATCAGCCAAGGTCGAGGTGCTCGCAATCTCCAACTCCCCCATCTTTCGAGAAGCCTCACACGTAGGAACGTGCGTGATGGATAGCGACGTGATCGAGGTCAAATCACGCTAGGTAAGGGACTCAAAGAAAAGCACGTCGTGGGACTCAACGATGCGAAGATGAGCGGGGTCCCAAAAACATCAGGCCTTGGACTGCGGGAAGATGCCTACAAAGGCACAGAAGCGACCCCGCAGCGAGACCTTGAATCCCTGTTATTCCCCGGTGTACCACACAGAAGCCAAGGATCCACAGACATGATCGAGACACAAGTCAGCACGGTGGCCAAACCAAAGCTCGTACGGTGTAAGGTGGTCCAGAAGGGGACCGTGCGGGAGGCGGTTCCAGACCCACGTCATGTAGGTAAATTATTCGAAGGCGAAGGACTTCGGGAGACCGCACTCAACCAACATAGTGCGAACCGCATCCTCTATGGTGCGGTTCCAGCGCTCAGAGACACTGTTCTGTTGAGAAGTAGCAGGAGCGGAGATTTGGTGAAAAACCTCGTGTTGAGCGAAGAAACTGTCCATCTCACCAAGAAACTAGCCGCCGCGATTGGAACAGAAAGTATGCAGCGTATGGCAAGACGGACGCTCAGTCATCACTAGCCAGAGGCGAACCGTGAGAGCGGCATCGCTCTTCTGGCATAGGCTATAGACCCATCGCATTCGGGTGAAGTCATCATTCAGGGTCAGGATGTATCTGCCCTGTTCGGATAGAGACTCGACAAGAAGAAGACCGAGAAGGCCTGAATGGACCAACTTGAGAGGGCGAAGTGCGCGAGAACGGGAGTCAGGGTAGGTGCAACGATGCATATCTCCCTAAGCGTAGAATAGACACTCGGTCTTGGGTTGCTTCTCGAAAGAAGTCGCATCAAGACCGAGTGTGGGCTGTGTCCGAATGAGGTTCGACACAATGTCGGAGCCCACATGACACAATCGATGATGTAGCAGTCGTTGGTGCTCAGCAGAGAGAACGCCAGTGACAAACACTCGAGTAGGAGGACACAAGAGCAAGAAGGAAGAGGAGAGATCCGAGAGACACGATACAGGTCATCCACAAGAGAGGAACGAAGAACAATGGTACGAGTATTAATAGCTATCACAGTCGCGGAGTCTGCGGTGTGCTCCACAGAGAGTCCCATCAGTTTGCAGGCACGTAGAGAAAGCAAGTTGAGCTCAAGGTCATGCACAAATAGCACCTCAGGAAGATACATGGGGCCAGACGGACCATCAAAGCACACAACCCCAACACCCTGGCTGGCAAGGACTGACCAAAGCCTTTGCGAATAGAGCAAACAGACGGAACAAGACCGAGAACAACGAAGTCATCACGACGAAAGGTCATGTGATGAGTGTCACCAGAATCGATGATCCAAGTGCCACCGGAATCACGTCAGGAGGACGTCACTGTACAATGGGCAATGGAGCACTCGACCTCAGACGGGCGTTGAGCAACAGGTGAGGAGGAACGACGAAGGGCACATAGGTGCGACTCATGAATCCAATCGGTATTGTCAAGCCCATCGTCATCACATGCGAGCTGTGCCCCTCCGCACGAGTCATCACGAGGGACGAGAACAGACAAACAAATAGTCTGTGAACCACCCGGCTGTGACAACACACTCGCACCTCGATAAATGTGACGTGCCAGAAGATGATAGAGCTCGGTAATGGTGCGGTCACGCGGGTCCAGGTCGCCACTGCTTGCCGGTGAGGAAGCGGGAACTGCTGCATTCATGGTCGCAGCGCGCCCTGAGGCGGTACTGCTTGACGCCTGAAGACGCGGCAATTGTGCAGCTTGAAGACCACGAGTGATCCGCGTCCAATGAAGCAGCTGCTCGCACTCAGTGTAGCCATGACCTCCTCCACAGCTGTAGCAGTGGACGGTGCGTCCACTGCTACCGCACGAGGACTGCTGCTGCTGCTGCAACTGCTGTTGGCCTGAACCATGCTTCTTCTTACCCTTCTTCCTTTGTGCCGCGGCTGCCACACCTTGCCTCTCAGTCGGGGTAGCCGGGGTGGATGGGGAAGAGGAGGGTGTGCCAGAGGATGAAGAAGTGGTCTGCAAGAGGGGTGTCGGTGGTGACGCGAAGACCGCTATAACAAGAGAACTCTCCTGGTGGGCCACGGCTGCCTTGCGGGCAGAAGTCACCTAGAGGAAAAGCTGATGTGTCCAAGGGAGGAGCTAAAGCAAGGTGGAGAAGGGCTCGAACAGGGTGTCGTTGTACCCCGAGAAGACGTCTGTGTGCTCAAGACGAACTCCAATCATGAGCGAAGCGTCCAAAGTTGTGTATCTCCTGAAGTCCCAAGGCGCATGTAGATGCACATGGCACGTCGCCAGTAATCGGCTACGGGCTCAGCAGGTCCCTGACGAAGGGAGTGAAAGGCGCGAATGTGAGCCGCGCGGATGGCGTACGTCTCTGCAGCAAGCAAGGACAGTGCCAAGTCTCAGCCCCCACGTGGATCAGCACCCGCGCCCATGCCAGCCTTTCCAAGGAAAGAGAAAAAGTCCACAACGGTCTCTCGCGGCATGGCGTAAAGGAGTCTGCGCATCACCCGAGCTGCTGTCAGCACCTGAGCGTGGTTTGTAACCTAGTACGGACTGTGATAGTAGGACCATACCCCCTCTGGAGTGTCTCAGACCTGGAAGAGAGTATCCCAAGAGTCAAAGCTGTCATCGCTGATATAGCGTGGAGGTGGTGTCTCGAAGTCCTTGGGTTGCCGCTCCGTGGGGAGAACAACCACAGGCTGAGAAGGACGAGGGATGGAGAAGACGTCGGGACGAGGAAAGTCGCTGAGGTAGGGGTCATGTAAGGGTCGGATCTCCGGTAACTAAGAACCAGAACACATCTCAAGCTGGCGGAGACGCTCCTGAAGCTCGTGAATCTCCCTCTCGTGGGTGTCATCCTCCATGCCTGGCATGACGGGGTCCTCATCCAAAGGATCAAAAAGTGGCGGGTCCTGACCAGGTGCTCTCCTCGGTGTAGATGCTGACTGCTGTGCAGAAGGTATGGCACCGCCGACTCCCCCGGATGTCTGTTGTGGGGCCGTGGATTGACCACAAATAAGATCAGTGAGCGCACGGATGGCATCAGTCTACTGTTGCTGGTGAAGACGAATCTCATCCTGCTGACTACGCAGTACCGCAATGGCCTGCAAGCGTGGGCTCATGACCCCTGAGGAGGAGGAAGAGAGATCTGGTGGTCCTTTACCCTTGTCACCGGTCGGAGCCATGTCAACGCTCAGTATGGACCGGGACGTCAAAATGATCAGATTACAGAACTGTCAACGCTTCTCGCGGATTTGCAACGCTGGTAAAAAAATGTTTCAGCCAAAAAATTGGCTAAGTGTTGGTGCTGACGTCATCATTCACAATGATGACGTCAGTTGAAGGTTGTCCAAATGAGGCGAAATTTCGAGCAATCATGTGTCAAAGGATGTTGAATGCAATGTCGGCGGTTTTGTGCAAGATAACCTTAAAAAGGTAAAAAACGTCACCGTTCTCTTTTCAGCCCAATATCCCGAAAAAATATAGATCTGAGAGCGTTGTTTCATTTCCCGGAGCCTACAGGACATCAAATGAGGCGGGAGTAGAAGCGATGGATAGCTTTTTCCAAGGTCTTTCTAACGAGCTCTTACACGCCAAAAGTGGTGGTGAAATGGGGTAGTTGCATTCTCTCACGTCCGGGGAGGGTGGTATGTGCAACCTGAGTGAAGCTTCTGGGACCCTTCACAGACCCCTTCTCAACATCTCATGCCTCAACTGCTGCTGGAGGGGGTTGGGAAAACCTTGGCTGCCCCGTGGTGGTGGCGTGGTGATGCGGTTGCAAGGATGTCTTTGCTGTTGTAATCTGCTGCGGCGGGTCACCGTGGATTGCTGGGTCCTCCCAAAACCGTGGCTTTAGCTGTGGCTCTCACTGCTGCTGCCACTGCTGCGTCTCTGCTGTGCAGCTCAGAGAGGGATGCCTCACCGCTCTGATACCAGGAGAAGATGCGTACAAGCTTCCTTGTGACACAGTCGCTGAAAGGGCGTTAGTGCCCCGTCAGACGGTGACAACAGTCACAGGTCGTACACAGGAAGGCAAGGGTCTCGCTAGGAGACACAAGTCAGAGTGTCACAATGCTTCAATTTCATTTGCAGAGAGAAATGAAAAATGACAGGTCCATGGCATAAGTACCTACCGCGGCACACTGCGGGTGTCGCACGCGGCAGCACAAGGTCTGTCCTAAAACCGGCCCAAAACCGTCGTTTTGGCCGTAACTCGGCGTAGACATGTCAGAACGCTACGCCGTCTGAACCTAGATGTGCAGAATCACAAGCCAGACGCTACGACTGGTCACATGCATGTTTCAGGCATCAAACAGTTGACACACAATGCAAAAACATGCAAATCGGGCCCAGGGCCAGTCCACCGATAAACTCCTATGTGCTGCAGAAAAACCTAGAGGAGGTCCCTGGCAGTGTCCAGAGCTCTGGGACGGTCGTCCATCAGCTCCAAGCTGGTAGCCCACCACCAGATGACGCACCAGTACCACCTGGATCCGCATCAGGGATCTGCACGGGCATGGACACGGCCGAGTGGTCACAGTAAACTGTACAGGTCGACAGGAACGTAAAAAATCACGTCAATGTAATTTTTTTTATGGGTACGGCGTCACCAACCCCCTCGCGGATTGGGTAAAAGGGTTATTATGCCCTTTCTTGGATTTCTTCACAATAATCTGACACTAGATTGTTACCATCGATCATGTAAGACAAAACGAATCCTAAGTTCAAACCATCGTCAGTCTGGAAGGGCTAGCCGGGCCAGTCACGCAAAAGCAAAGTTTTTGATTATTTCTCAAGTGTTGATAGAATGGATCATCCATGCATCAAAGCAATCCGTCCAGGCGTTCAGGTCGGCATAAAACTTCAACCACGGCAGCTAGGTTTATGTCTCCAGTAAGCCAGGAACCAGGTCGGTTCGGATTTTCAAAGTGAATAGGAGAACGACACCTCGTATGAGGAAAGAGCATCAACCAAGATTATTTTTTCAATTTATCCATTAACCATATATGAATACAGCGCCCAGAGTATTCCAAATGCCCAACTAACTACGGTATTACTAACTCCGGTACAGTCAACCTGTTTCTTCCTTGACGTACACGATTACCTAAACTGTGCAAATGGGCATTTCTCTCATTACATTCATGGCCCATCGCACGTCGACCTCAGGATTTTTACACCGTTTGGCCGAGGGCATTTTGGCCAACTGCATCGACCTCCAATATTCTGTTCTAGAAGTTTCTGACGACTCTGACCACTGTCCATAATGGTTGACAGAAGTATCGCAAACTCTATCAATGTTTTGATATAAATTGGTCGACTTATCAACAACGCTAGACTTTTATAAAGAAGCTCCTCGATATTCACGAAGCCTCCCGACTTCTTGGTGGAGCTTCTCGAATCATCCACTCACGAAGCGGCCTCGCACGTGTCACTCGACTCGAACGCCGATGACCCAACAGATGCCTCATTCTCATTCTTGAGAGTGTATAGATGTGCTCAACACACTCCACACTTGTCATCGAAGTACACTTACTGGTTAATACAAATTATCCATTTATCCCAAACACCCAAACTGTCGTTTTTCTCGCTCCTCATCCCTAAGAACAACCTACATTCCGCTTAGCATAACACTTCGTATCAGAGTGCAGCATCGATGGAGGAGCAATCGACGCATTAACTACCTGGCAACAACCTCGCATGAGCCCTCAGCGCATCCCCACCATTCAGAAGATCGTATACTTCACGACGACAATGGTGAACAAAGCGGGCTAAACATGCGACAAGCAGCAGTCCTCGGCGAGAAATCCGGTGATGGCGGATCAGTAGCACGCAAACGACTACACTCTCCAGGTAAATCAAGCAGCAGCGACAACGTTCATGGCGAATGGTGCAGCATCGAATACGACGGCCAATCCAGTGACGGGTCCCTCAAGCTCGGCAAACCCTTTGTCTCCACTGCAGCCCGTTGGATCGACACCTTACACGATGGGAGGCACAAGCGGACAAGCACGAATCAACAAAGATCTATACCAGAAAATTTTACAACTCGAGAGCCTCAAAACCCATCTACTCCAATAGCTCAACGCGATGATGGAGGAGTTTCGAGTTTCTTGTGCACACAAAATCTGAGTGAGCCCCAGTTCTATGGTGAGTGCTACTTCGCACAATGAGCTTTTGGAGGAGCTTCAAGATTTTCGTGCACGCGAAACTTCACTGAGCTCAAGCACTATGGTGAGTGCTCATGGCCTCAAAGTTTGATGTTCCACGAACTAAGTAGGACGCGATCGCTGAACACGTCATCACTGCGATGTCGGTCCACTACTTGCTTCACGGCTGCTTCTGTCATTGTGAGGATGTATTATTTTTCCTTCAAAAGGCTGGAGACGTTCAATCGGCAAATGTCGATCGCAAGAATGTTGCTTTGGCTTTGAAGTCCTACCGGTGTAGCAGCAAGTTTGTCCGTAACCAATTCGAACAAGATTTCACTCGTTGCGGTGGAAGTTGCGGAGTTGTATGCCAACTCGACCGTTGGCAGTTTTGCTTCCTAATCAGTACCGTGCGGCTTGCATAATGTGCGGTGAAGTTGTTTTTTGTGTGTTTGGTCTGCTCAGTTTGCCTGTCAGTTTCTGGATGGAATACCGATAATAGCTGGATCCGACTGATGTAACGTGTTACGCGTTACGACGGTGGTCAATGATGCAAATTGTTTATTTGCATTAGAAACAAATAATGAAGCAGCCATCCCAATCATTGATGATGGTACGTGGCACGTTATGCAGCCGCATGATCTGGTTTAAAAATAGCCATGCTGATCCGTCTGCTCTGACAGTGGTTGTTGTCGGGACAAAGTGTGACATTTTTTAGAATCTTTCCATAACCACAAGGATGGCATTATAGCCCTCAAGAGTGGCGGACAACCCCGTCACGAATTCCATGCTGATGTTGACCCACAGTTCTATCGGAACCGGGAGAGGTTGATGTAGTCCTGGTGGCTACTTGTGATGAAGTTTTGTTACTAACAAAGTGTCGTACAATTTGTAGAAGGCTTCCACGTCGGTCTGCATCTCATCCCACAAGTAATACATTGCCAGCTTGTTGAGCATCGTGTCCTCGTCAAAGTGTCCACCTGGACCGGTGTCTTTACATTCCTTCAATAGCATCCGTCACAAATCCTCATTTGGCAGTACGAGGACTTGACGAGGGAATCTCCGTCGCTGATAGGGATTTTCAAACCAGAACTCAGTTTTGTCGTACCTACCGAACACCTCGTAACCCTTTGCGAACAACCTCACGAGGAACGGTTCTCGTTCGACGAGTAGCGTGCTGACCTCAACCATTGGATATGGTCACTAACTTGGAGCATCCACCGGATCTGTTTTTCCAGGTGAGAACTCGATGTCATAGTGGAAGTGGGATCCAAGGAACTCCATCCATCTTGTTTGCCGACGACTCAGATTTTGCTGAGCCTTGAGATGTTTTAGCCCATGAAGACTGGTGTGGAAAATGCTTTGCCAGCATTCCAAGTAGCACTACCGTGTTTTAAACGCAAGCATTTCTTTCTGGTGCACCGTGTAGTTGAGTTCCAACCCGTATAGTTTTTTATACATGTGCGCGACGAGTTGTTCTCCACCAATGTTGTCTTGGAGGAGAACAGCTCGGATTACTTGATTGGACGTGTCGGTGAGCATGACGTAGTCCACCGTCGGATCCGCTTATGGTAAAGCTAGCGTCGAGGTCAGAGCGTTCCTCAAAGAGTTTAATTCTTCTTTTCTTTCTCCCAAATCCATGAAATGGTTTTGCAAGTGAGATCGGAGGGAGGCACTGACACCTGGATGTAGTAATTTACAAATCAGCAGTAGTAGATGTAGAATCATGATGTGTAATACTTGAACGTCCCAAACTTTGGTCGGCGTTGGTGCATAAGCAATCATGCATCACCGCAAAGCTGTCATTGGCCATGCGGCACAAAGTGCACCCACCATGTAATTTAACCAGTTGCAGATGCATTCAGATGAGACCACCAATGTTAACTAGACATGTCACCTATGCCTTCTACATGATGTGGACATGGTTGTGTCAAAAATGTGTGGTCTGACGTGTCTGACCTGATCTTGTGGTTCAGTTCTTCCTTTTGGAAGAATCTGAGAATGAGTGTAAGATTTCTGTCGCCTGACACTGTGTGAGCAGGAAATAAGAGACAATCAATTTTGCCCAGTGAATAGCATAATGTGACGTTAGTTTTTTTTTACAATTTATAGGGCTAGCCATGAGCTTTCTAATGCACCAAAGTGCACATGATTTGGCCGAGTACAGCCCAATCTATGCTTGCCAAAGCGCATGTCACACACACCACAAAAACACCTAATGCCTCCATGGTAACCCACACTCTGTGGCGCCTTTCTCCATGACGCACACAGATGTTGCCTATGTTGTGAACTTTTTATAGCGGTCTCACAGCATTCGCGTCAGCTCGATCTGGGGCTGCTCTACTCGTGGTGCGATATTTTGTGGTGCAATATTTCATGTCTATCCACACCTAGGCTTGTGCCTTTCTTGAAACCGTCTATGGTTGTTGACGAATACAGTGACAGTGATTGGACCCACAATCACGATGTTCACAACCGCTCCGGCTACATCTTCCTTGTCAGAGGCACGGTTTTCTCGTGGAAGAGTGGCAAGCAGGGTTACATAGAGTGACACTCGACAAAGGCTGAGTATGTCTCGTTGGTGGATGGGGTTTCTGAGAGTGTTTGGTTGTTCTGTCTCATGCAGCAACTGCGCCAGCCCATCTACTGCATCTCCATCCACTGCTACCATGAGAGCACACGCTGCATCGCAAGGAATGATGGTGATGTATTTTGTGCCACACATGCACAAAGTACATCAACATTGAGGATCACTTTATATGCAAGCATATTTCATGTGGCAATGACTTCGTGGTGGGTGTCAACACACAACAACAGCGTACACACTTTCTCATAAAAGCACTGTGTAGTGGCAAGTTCATGTTTGCGGTATGCAATGTTGGATGTCTTGCGTATTTTTCTGCTCTTATGTGATTTTTACCCCGCTCTTGATGCTTTCTCTCTTTGTCCACAGTTCCTGTTTGGCTCTGTATCGTGCCCCTTGCTGTGCGCTATCATTGCCATCATTTTCTGACCCTTGCTTTCTTGTGGTGACTGGCTTCTGCGGGTCATGGGGGAGTGTTGGTGTGTCAGTCACAATGACCTTTCAACTTTTCACCATGGCTCGGCGATATGCCGGGACACTCTACGATTACTTTGACAGCATCAATACCAGCTGGCGCCCCCTTACGTGTTTAATTGAGTTTTTCCAGTGACCACCTTTTGGGATCTATTTTCTCAGTGACTTTGTCCTTGCTCGTTCACGATTTTGTCGCGTAAAGCCCATAAACTTGTCGGGCTCTCTTCTGGTGTTGTTTTGGAGCTTGCAACTGGGTTAGTCGATTTCCTGGTTGGACTGGAGCGCTTCGTTGCACGCATGTGGGTGAGACTATACCTACACACTTATCCTTTTGTTTTTGTAACATAAATCTTACATTTCAAATCATATCTTTGCCATCCATCCACCTTTCAAAGCACCGTTTGTTACGTGTTCTATGTAGCGTGCCCTCTCATACAGAACATTTCTTAGAGGGTCTCTCCATTTCCTCAAGAAACCACCTTTGTTTTAATACCAAGAGGTCAAGATTGAACCCCAGATGGTAGTGGCCTCACCGTGTGTGATGCACGAGCAAGGTGCATGCCTACCAGCTCTTAGACGCTTATCCTCCGTCTCCCAATCATGTCTTGGTTTTTTAAGTATAAATTCATATCCATGGCATGAGTACACCGTGAGGATCTGCCCACTACTTCTCACGTTTGTCACACACACACACACACACACACACACACACACCTAGCACCTCCAAGACTATTGACACACTAGGCTCTTTCTACGGTCTGAGCCTGGTTGTGTGTGTGGATGTGTGCGTGGTCTCCTAGGTGTTAGTTATGGGTGTAATACACGCAAGTGACTACTTGAATCTGCTCACACACACACACACACACACACACACACACACACACACACACACACACACACACACACACACACACACACATTATCAATGTAGGTGATTAACCTGGATTAAAGTTCTCAGGTGCAACACTGTGACTCATCATGAAGCGCACAAGTCGGGGCTCCACAATCAAGTGCCCAAGTGGTGGTCACAGTACCGACATCAGACTTATGGAGAGCTGGCCTGCAATGGTGCAAACTCATATGCTTTGTGCTTTCCCTTCTTAGCGTGGGGTACACACATAGGGATGCATACACCCACAACCGCAACCTCCTTTTCGAGCGGCTGTCCTGCAAGGCAGCTGGACACTCGGCTCGCTGGTGTCTCCACCGGAGACCGGACCTATCCCAACCTCTCCCACGGCTATGCATGAGTGCAACCGCATCAACAATGAACTTGCATACTATGAGGAGAGGGCAGAGCCTGAGGTGTGGTCACGTGTTCACCGCCGCTCCCATAGCAGTAATGCACACCATCCCGGCGAGGGCTACGACTCTATCGATCACTACGAGTGGGAGGACACCGCTGAATACGCGGCCTACTGCCAGTCTACCTTTGACAACTTACCGACGGTGTAGGAAGACTGGCAAGCCATAGGATCCTCAGCCTGTCCAATCTCCGGTAAGCCCACCAGTTGCCCATAGGACTCACCAATAGTGTTAGCGTGATGTCCCTTGTGGAGTATCACCATCATCCATTGCAGTAGTCCCTAGAGCTCCTGTCTCATGTTGTGTTCCTTCACCAGCTAAATCTACCACTGATTCAGCAGCATCAACGCTTTCTGACATTTCTCTCTCCTACAGGATACACTTGTATCTAGTGATGCAGTTGCCTCCACCTTTGCTGCCACAGCGTGCGCTGCACGTGCACCTGCCAGCACCACTGCTGGTAGGGCCATTGAGACATACACTTGAGCCATAGTTGACCAGGATCCTCTAGCTGCAGCTGCTGTAAATGTTTTTATCCAGGTTGCATCAGCAGCAGACACGGTAGCATCAGCAGGAGCAGCGGCAGCAACTACGCTATCTAGTACACTGGCTTTTATTCATGCCTCCACAATACAAGCCTCCTCTGTTTCTTCATCATCATCCACGTCTCTTCATATCTAAGTCCTTGTCTGAATAGCTGTTGCCATCTCCATCCTCACGCCCACCGCACTGACTGGTGCAGCGTGCCTCCTTGTCTCCACGACTTCCACCATCGCAGTTGTTGCAACCTCTGCAGCAGCCTCTCTTTCTCCTTTGTTCTCACTATGTTGTCAGGCTCGTGCGCTTGGCACCCTCTCTTCCCCCTACTCCCCTTGTGCTTCTTCTGCGTCGGCGAGTTTATACATCTAGGTCCGTTTCCTCATAGCACAGCCTTGATTACGCCCACGATACATATCCCATATCCACTGGGGCAAGGGAAACTCTACCATAATTTTCTTGACAGAATTACGTCACCGGCATTATGCAGGTTGACAAAGACCAATATGTTGCGCTGCAAGCTGAACTACACCGTGAGCGCACTACTGTAGCACGGGTCGGCCTCTCCTCATGGCTTGAAGTGGTCCCTGTCCTATGGGCGGTTGGACAAAATGGGTTAAGGGTCCGAGACCTCAATCACCGGTTTTGGCCTAGTGGGCCAAGCTTCCCGCTCCAATTTGTTACATTGGTATCAGAGTGTCAAGGTTCGAGTCCCTCTAAGGACACAGAAGGAGGGTCTACTCCTAGGTGGGAGGAGTGTAGCGCAGGTAGGATTCTCCTCATGGCTTGATCGGGTCCCTGGCCTATGGGTGGGATGGGTTGAGGGTAGGAGACTCTCACTCACTGCAGTTTTGGCCTATTAGGCCAAGCTTCCTGTTCCAATTCATTACAACTGCCCTGTAAGCTCAAGGCAATGCAGAGGAAAAGCGGCGTGCTGAGCAAGCTAGCCAAGAGTCCCTTGTAGATCACATTGCTGACTTGGTTCTTAACCACCTCCAGCCCACATTAGGTGGCACTCCCTTTGCCTCCACTGGTGTTGGCATTACCGCTGCTTTCTCCACTTGACCCGCTTTCGCATCCGTCTTTTTTGGCTCAACCTCCTTTGAACCGCTTGCAGTCGCAGCCACTGCAAGCATAACCGCTACAAAAGCACTCGCATCGCCAGCTCAATGCAAACCTGACTTTGACTCAACTCCACCCCACATATCTTCTAATCTCGCCTTCTACTCCTGAGAGGTTCGTTTTAGTGCTTGACCACAGGGACAGCAGCTCCGGAAATACTATCACAAATCCAATCCCTCATGATGTACCACCCACCCATGATGTATCACACGTGTTGTATGTGCTCTCATTCGTGCTAGGCCTGATGATCTCACTGACGATATCGGGTGATACAATGCCGACACTACTCGTTGCACTCCTGGTGGCACAGTCAGCGCATACACGATCATCAAGTGTCGCACAAAAGTAACTGGGCATGCCGCACAAAGTGTCCTCACAATTCAATTTAAGACCATCTCTATGCAAGCTGATGAGACTGCTGATGCCTAAAAGGCCCATAATTTGCGCTTGCTTTACAACTTGAACAAGGCAGCACCTAGACAGCTTCATGTTGTCCTCTCCATTGTCAACGGTCTCATCCTCGAGGTACCTGATATTTTTTGGGAGGTCAAAGCCTCTGAGCTTGAGCGCCTTGCAACTTTCCTTGTTCCTGAGGATGTACCACTAGGGCTTTGGCGCTTTTTGGGAGTTCACCTCACAATATCTCACATATTGTTGGAGCTTGCTACAGAACAAGAGCATCCATTACGTAGCCGTTGCAGCGGTTACTACTACACTCCCTTGCTCATCCACCTCCACCTGTGCCTCCTCGTCTTCCACTTCCACCATTACTGCTATCTCTCTCGTGTCTCAGGGGGGTGGAGGGGGTGGGGTCGTGGGAAGGGCAAGGACAAGGGTGGTGCCTCAGGCTGCAATGGACAGGGAGGGCATGGTAAAGGTGACAAATATGTCATCTCCACTCCCTCTTCCTCCTCCTCTAGCACTGTCATGTATTGGAACTGTGACGCCACTGGCCACGCTGCCTCCAAGTCTCCTCCGCCACCTGACGATGCCAGCCTTGCGTCCACCATGCTTACGTACAGGGCCCAATCTTCCGGTGGTGGTGGTTGTGCCTCTTACACCTCCTTCTCGGCTGGTTCCTCTAGCCACACTGGCCCCGTTTGTCCACCTGCGGCACCCTACAGCACCACCATGGCACCAACTCCATTGTCTTATCCCTGGGAATGGCCTCCAAGTTTTGGTGTTCTCGTCTTCTACGGGCTCCCGTCCGGTTCTTACTCTCCACCTTATTGGACATCTCCCAACCTCCCTCCTTGGCGCCCTTCTTCCGATGTCATCATCACTCTTTACCCGCTTAACGATGGTCACCAGCTGGACATTGCTCCCTCTCATGTCGTCCACCAGTGACACCTCTCTGTCACGGAGGTAAGAGTGTGCGTTCGGCCGTGGAGACACTTGCATGTGTTGTGGACGGGAGTCTGCGTGGTCCATTGTCAGGTCATGTTCAGGGGCTCTTTTCCAGCTAATTTCCCGTGAATTGAGCACTGCCGATCCTACCCTTTGCCTCATTGTCTTGCTGTCTCTGGCCAACAGCTTCCTCCATGCTCTGCCATTGCTGTTGTAAGTCGTGACCCCATGTCTGTTCGCGTGTCAGGAGGCTTCTGGATCCTAGATTCCACAGCCACCAACCATATGACCTCTCGATCCTTGTTTTTCTCGTTGGGTCCTTTTGGCTCTTTTCAATTTGTTCTCACTGGCTCTGGCCAGCTTCGATTGGTTTAGGATGTCGGGGTTGTCCGCTTTGTTGGGCCTGGTGGAGAGCTCTTTCTGCCAGACGTGATGTACGTGGCCCCCTCTTGAGGTGAGTCTCCTCCATGTTACGACTCGCAATGACGAGAACATGGACTTCTCCTCTAGCCGTGGTGTTGCATCTGTGTTGCACCACACCACAGGCCATGTTCTGCCTTGTGGCATGCGCTTTGATTGCTTGTTTCATGTCCATCATTTGCGCCCGATCCCACCACCACTGGCCTTGTTCATGTTGCACGCTCCCTCTCTCCAGCACACACTCAGTTACTGCACCACCGCCTCTACTACATTCACAACGACGCAATTGACATTTTTCTGCGTGACCAGTCCACGCACGGTCTTGATGCCTCACATTCCCAACGCCCTGCTCCGTCGCCTGTCTTGACTACGCCCAAGGAAAAATGAACCGCTCCCCTTTCTTTACGTCTGAGTCCCGCACGTGCTACCCCTTTGACCTCTTGCAAACTGATGTCACGGGACCTACTTCCCTTTTCTTGTCCTCATGGAGCCGTCCGCCCCCTATACACCCCAACATAATGTCATCTTCTAACGCTTGAACAGTACTCTTGTCCACGGGCTTTTTTACTCTTGAGTGCCTCTTCCCTTCCTCCCCTCTTCTCCTTTAAAGCGATGTCCTACATGACCTAGGTTTGGATTCATGTTCCACATGGCCCTCTCCCTCGTCACTTCAGCCCCTTTGAGTGATGGTACGGTGGTCGCACGGACCTCCATCTTGCACGTGTCTCGGGTTGTGTTCCTTGTCGCCTGGCTGCTAGAGGACTTTCCGGATGGCAAACTCAGCCGCCGCACCCGCCTCTGCACCTTTCTTGGTGGCTTAGCCGTGTCCAAGGCTTGGTGTTTCTAGGACGCTGACCGATCCCGCGTCATCGAGCCACGTGACGTCCTCTTCTTTGAGGATGTCTTTTCTCGTGACCAATCCAGTGTCACGCTGCCCTCCTCTCTCTCCTCACTCTGTCGGCTTGAGGGTATGTCTGTCCCAGCTTCCGGTCTCGGGGATTCCCCTTCCTCTTCTATTGGCACGGTTCTTCCTGCTGGTCCCCTTTCTTCCTCTCCATCTCTGTCTGTCCCCTCCTCTGATAGTGACTCTCCCAGCCTGTCCTCTCCGTCCATCTCACCAACTTCCTCCTCTTGCTTACTGACTGTCTCTTCCTCAAAGTTGCCTGCCCTTGCGTCCTCTGTGCCCTCTGTTCGATACCCTCTAGTTCCCTTACACAGTCCTCTGTGCCTCTAGATCAGCACCCTCTGGTGCCTCAACACAGTCCCCTACACACTCTGTTCCCAGTTCATCCACTGAGCCTCTGCTGTGGACACCAGCCGCGGTTGATTCCTTTGAGGCCCAGCCCCAGGTTCCTCCTCTTAGCCTTAAGCCTTATACACAAGGAGGAGGACTCTGTGCTTTACTCTGTGTTCAACACTCTTCCTCCCAGGCTTCACACCCCTCTCACCAACGCACACGCTCCAGCGCCTCTTCCTCCACTACTCGATCCTTTGTCAGACCCACTGGTCTTGATGCACTCCGTCTCAATGTTAATGTTGTCCACCCAAACTCAGCACTTGGCTACGCTCTCATGGCTCATGAGATCCACAACACTCTTGACTCCTCTACTAATGGTTATGTCGCAGCATGCGTTGCAGCCATTGGACTGCCTACCCTCCCTCCAGATCCTACCACTGTTTGGCAGGCTCGTAAGGCTGGTGATGCCGATCTCTGGGAAAAGGCCATGCAGGAGGAGTTGAGTGCTCTCAAGGAACATGGCGTCTTTTGGGCTTGTGGACTTCCCAACGGGACGCAAAGCCGTCTCTGCTTGCTCGGTTCTTCTGTGAAAACTGAAGCCTGATGGCACAATTGACCGGTATAAGGCTTGCCTCACAGCCAAAGGATTCTCTCAGATCCATGGGGTTGACTTTTACGAGATCTTCGCTCTTATCGGTCGGAACACCACTACCCGAGCGCCCCTGAGTCTTGTAGCCCAGCACGACTGGGAACTTGGACAGATGGCTGTCAACACCTTCCTACATGGCCGACTCGCCGAGGAAATCTGCATGGTATAGCCACTGGGGTTCACCGATGGCAAAAACATGATCTGGCGGCTTCGTAAGGCTCTTTATGGGCTTAAGCAGTCGTTGTGTTGCTGGAACATGGAGATCTCCTCCACCATTCAGAGAGGTGGCTACAAGCGCAATACTGTGGACCCTGCACTATTCCTCGCTGCATCCTCAGAGCCCCTCGTGGTCGTTCTACTCTATGTGGATGACCTGCTCATTGCCTCCCCCAGTCCCGTAGATTTCCGGTAAGTGAAGAACTTGCTGTAGTCTACATACAAGATGAAGGACATGGGTCCGGCGTAAGTGTTTGTTGGCATAGAACTTGATCGTGACCGTCAACGTTACACCTTGCACATGCATCCGGCTGCGTACGTCCATAGCCTAGGAGAGCGTTTCGCCTCCTTGCTGGCTGACCCCCACACTGTGCCCTCACCGATGACTCTAGCTGGCCAGCACCTGCTGAAGTCTCTTGACCCATCACAAATAGGATAGACTGTCGATGTCACCGACTATCTCAGTGTGATCCGATCCCTCATGTATCTCGCAACCACACCTCAGGCAGACGTGGCTTTCTCGGTCAACTTCTTGGCCCAGTTCTCCTAGCAGCCCCACCACAAACATCTTGAGGTGGCGTTGTGTGTCGTCCACTATGCACTATCCGCTTTGCGTGAAGGACTGTGATACCGCCCTCAACCCTCAGTGGTCGTTGACTGATGCACTGATAATGATTAGGCACACAACATCGATGCTCGTAACTTCACCGGCTATATCTTTCCTACTGTTGGGACTACTATCTCTTGAAAGAGTGGGAAACAAGGATGTGTTGCCAGGAGCTCTAGTGAGGTAGTGTACTTGGGGCTTGGTGTATGTACGTGTGAAAGTGTCTAGTTATCCCGCTTGCTCTAACAGTTGTGTGTTCCCATCTGTTGCATCACCCTACGCTGCGACAACCAAAGTGTCAAGGCAATCGCTGAACACGATGGCATGCATCACTCCCGCACCAAGCACATCAACATTGACCATCACTTTGTACGTGAGCACATTGTTGCTGGAGAACTTCAGGTTGTCTTGGTCGACACATTGCAGCAACGTGCAGACTTCCTTACCAAAGCTCTCCATGGTTACATGTTCAAAGCGGCTGTGCATGTTGTTGGTGTGTTGTGCACTCGTGATGCCCGTGATTGACGTGGGTCTTATGAGTCGTGTCATTTTGTTACTTGTCCTTGCTCTGATTTGTGTGTGGGTTGTTCGTCTGTGGGTCATGGGGGAGTGTTGGTTATCGGTGTAACACATGCAAGTGACCTCTTGACTTTGCTCTCACATACACACATTATCATTGTGAGTGATTCACCTGGATTAAAGCTCTCGGGTGCAACACTATGACGCATCATGAAGCGCACAAGTCGTGCCTCCACAATCAAGTACTCAAGTGGTGGCCACAACACCAACATCAGATTTATGGAGTGCTGGAATGCAATGGTGCAAGCTCATATGATCTGTGCTTTCACTTCTTGGCGTGGGGTACACACTCACAGGGATGCATGTATCCACATACGCTCGTGGTCAGTGGTTTTCGCTTCTTTCTCATGCATGAATGGGGTTACTGTTGCCAGGTTGCTGATCCCTCGGGACCACCCATCCGGTTTGTATCGGCGTGTGAGAAACCACCTGCAGCTTGTTCGCTCGAGGGTTCGGTTCAATCCCTGGGTGGCGTCCAGGCCCCAAGTTGAGAGCCTCGCGTGGGTGGCCCAGTCAATTGGCTCATAGCACTACACTCCCTTGTTACTTGTTAACAAGGAGGTTTGGGGCAAGCTCGCTTTTGGTCTAAGTTTTAGCGTGTAAACATGTAACCAGAGAAGACTCCACTGTCACTTATCATCTTTTTTTAAACACAGTTAATCATTTTTCTCAAAGTCGTAAGGCATCGAAACAAAACGAAACGAAGTTCCGCTTTGATTTTGATGATTTTTACCAATTTCGACAAAACGAAACTGAATTTTGTTTCTTCTTGTTTGGACTTCATCGTGAGGCAAAACACAACAAAATAACTCAAAAATCAAGTTCGATTTCGACCTTACATCCTTACGGTCTCCACTCCATATGTGTCACATCACGCACCATAGCACATTTCACCAGCTACACGAGGGAGGGGCAAGGGGGGTGGGGGGA